>JAUPFM010000157.1:0-70376 GCA_033026295.1 Channa striata
AGCATAGCAGTGAAAATTTACAGAGTGTTTTCTAATAATGTTGCCAAGGGAGACATATATAGAGTAAAGAGTATTGGTCCTAATACAGAGCCTTGTGGAATTCCATAACTAACTTTTGTGTATGTCGAAGATTCATCATTAACATGAGTAAATTGGAATCTGTCTGATAGATACGATTTAAACCAATTTAGTGCTGTTCCTTTAATTCCAATTACATGTTCTAGTCTCTGTAATAATATTCTGTGATCAATGGTGTCAAATGCAGCACTAAGATCTAGCAGAACTAGTATAGAGACAAGTCCGTTATCTGAAGCCAGAAGAAGATTGTTGGTGACTTTAATCAGTGCGGTTTCTGTGCTATGATGAACTCTAAATCCTGACTGAAATTCTTCAAACAAGTCGTTTCTGCGCAGGTGCTCACATAATTGCTTTACAACTACTTTTTCAAGTATTTTAGAAATAAAGGGGAGATTGGATATTGGTCTGTAATTGGCTAAGACATCTGGATCCAGACTAGGTTTTTTAAGTAGAGGTTTGATTACAGCTACCTTATAAGCCTTTGGTACGTATCCTGTTTGTAAAGATAGATTAATGATATCTAATACAAACGTGTCTAATAAGGGTAGAGCGTCTTTGAGCAGTCTAACTGGAATAGGGTCTAGCAGACATGTTATTGGTTTAGATGCCATAATAGTTGAAGTTAACTCAGCAAGGTCTATGGGCACAAAGCAGTCTAAAAGGGACTGAGGACTTACTGATGATTCTAATTCTGTTTTATTTGTGGGGAGGGTCTGGTGAATTTTATTTCTAATAGCTATGATGTTGTTTGTGAAGAAGGTCATGAAGTCATTGCTGCATAGCGTTGAGGGAATACTAGTCTCAACTGAACTATGGCTCTTAGTCAGCCTGGCTACAGTGCTGAAAAGAAACCGGGGGTTGTTCTTGTTTTCCTCTATTAGTGATGAATAATATGCTGTTCTGGCTTTAAGGGGTGCTAATTTGTATAAGTATAAACTCTTTTTCCAGGCTAAGCGTGATTCTTGTGAGTGAGTGGAACTCCACTTCCTTTCTAGTCTTCGTGACGCCTGCTTTAAATTGCGGGTTTGCGAGCGATACCATGGAGATCGCCTGTTCAGAATTACTGCCTTCTTTTTTAAGGGGCAACACTATCAAGTATTGAATGTAAAGATGCTGCATAATTATCAGTCAGGTAATCAACTTGTACAGGAGCACAGTTAATGAGGCTACTCTCAGTTATATCGGTACATGTTGAAGTAAATGATGAAGGGATCATTTCCTTAAATTTGTTTACAGTGTTTTCAGAGAAACACCTACTGAAGCAAAACTTCTTTCTAGCTGCTGTGTAGTCCAATAAACTAAATTCAAATTTTATTAGAAAATGGTCAGAGAGAACAGAATTATGAGGAAATACTGTTAGTTTATCAATTTCAATGCGGTATGTAAGGACAAGGACTAGGTGTGACTAAAACAATGAGTGGGTTCTTTTACATTCTGAGAGAAACCAATTGACTCTAACAATGAAGTAAATGCCGTGTTGAGGGAGTTACTGTCAGCATCTACATGAATGTTAAAGTCGCCCACTATGACGACTTTATCTGCACTAAGCACTAAATCAGCTAGAAAATCTGAGAATTCAGTCAAAAATTCAGAATGAGGGACTGGAGGACGGTACACAATAACAAATAGAAGTGGATTTTGAGTTTTACAAATTGGGTGTGAAATGCTCAGAGTAAGACTCTCAAATGAGTTATAACTATGTTTAGGTGTAGGGTTTATTGGTAAGCTTTAGTGATAGATTGCTGCTACTCGTCCCCTTCGGTCTGAGCTTCTAGGAACACGATAGTTAATATGACTTGGGGGGGTCGACTCATTTAAACCGACTTATTCTTCCTTCTGCAACCAGGTTTCAGTGACACTGAATAAATCGAATTGATGATCGTGTCATGAGTCCACTCCGGTCACTGTTGCCCTGGTTACCTTAGTTTATGTTTCTCCGCATTTTCTTTCTCACCCTGCTTCTCCCCGTGGCTCCTAATCAACCTAACACTGGTCACCTGTTGTCTCCCTGTCTTAAGCCCATCTCACCTGTTTCTTGTCCCTGGATCAACTTCATTAATTCTTCGACACAAGCTCTGGTTGTAGTTTTCGCTGTTGCCTGATTCCCTTGTCGCCTTGTGTTTTATTCAAGTAAGAAGATTCCAGTATTTTTGTAGACTTTTGGGTTTTGGTTCCCGGGTTTCTATTTTTGATGATTTTTATACCCGGCAGATTTTGTGTTTTTCCCTCCGGTTATTGTTTTTTTCTCGCCAACATGCAACACAAAGGTTTCTCCGCTTGTCATTTTTGGCTAGCCGCTTTTTGTTGATACTTTGTTTCCTAATTTGTTACTTTGTATTATTTGTTACCTTTTCTCCTGCATTCTCCCTGTCAACAACCTCACCTGCTCCTGGCCGATCCTTCCCCTTCTCGAGATTGCCTTCTCCACTCATCTACACCGTAAGCCAAAATAAATTGCCTCAAGTCCATCATTTCTCTGCCTTCTGTCACCCTCAGTTTATCTCCTAGGCTACCGCTCAACCCTCAGCCAGTACCTTCAATAAACTTGGTTTTTTGTGCTTCAGTTTCTGCGTCCTCCAGTCTCTTTTCTGGGTCCTCTAAAAATGCCAGCAGTAGTCGTGATAGATCGCTTATCAAGTCATTTACTAACAGAGGTTTAGATGAGAGATATCTGATATTTAATAATCCACATTTAATGATTTTAGTTTTTTGTTCAGTAAGAGGAGCAGTCCTGATTTTTATTAAGTTATTATGATTACCTCCTCTTGTGATCATTTTTAGTTTGTAAGATTTAGTTAATCTGGGAACAGACACAGTTTCTATAGGAATGTGGGAGTTGTGGGGGGCTGACAGCGGTAAGGATACTGCAGAGAGACGTGTAGGACTGGATCTCTGCATCTTAGGCTCAACTCTGGACTGTCAATTTTTTGGTTGTCTAATAAAGTCAGCCATATTTTTTGATAAGACAGAGGCACCATCAAAAGTAGGATGGATGCCATCTCTCCTAATCAGCCTATGTTTTCCCCCAAAACTTTTCCAATTGTCCATGTAGCCCACATCGTTTGCTGGACACCACCTAGACAGCCAGCGGTTGAGTGACAACATGTGGCTATAAATGTCGTCACTGATCAGATTGTGCAGGGGTCCAGAGAAAACTACGGAGTCCGACATTGTTTTTGCAAAGTTACACACCGATTGAATATTGGTTTTAGTGACCTCCGATTTGCGTAATCGGGCGTCATTTGTTTCTGCATGAATAATAATCTTACTGTATCTACGCTTATCCTTAGACAGGAGTTTCAAATAGGATTCGATGTCGCCCGCTCTGGCCCCAGGGTAACATTGGACTGGCGTCTCTAAGTTCACGTTTCTGACTATGGAGTCGTCAATTACCAGAGTTCGTTCCTCAGCGGGTGTGTCGCTGAGTGGGGAAAAGCGATTAGAAACGTGAACCGGCTGGTGGTGAACCTCGGGCGTCTGTTTAGTGTTAGATCGCTTACGAACCGTCACCCAGCCGGCCTGGCTTCCCGGCTGCTCGGGTACTGCTGGGGGACAGCTAACAGTGGCTATGCTAATAGTGGCTATGCTAGGTTGGTCCGCACCAGCTACCGGGGCCTGATTGTTTGTCATGGTGCGGAGCCGAGCTTCCAATTTAGATAACCTCGTCTCCAAAGCTGCAATAACTTAACACTTATTACAAGTACCGTTATCACTAAAGGAGGTCGAGGAAAAACTAAACATGTGGCAGACAGAGCAAGTCAGAGGAGAGACAGAAGGAGACGGGGAAGCCATTGCTAGGTGCTAGGCTAACGAAGCTAGATCGATTAGGTATAGTTAGCGTTAGCTAGTTTGTTTAATTATTTCAGGAGAGCAGGTGTTTGGGTAAACAAATCTTATGCCCCATGTGATAGTTTATATACAGAGAAATCATTAATTTAGAAAACAACAGCTACGATTAACCAGTACACTACCAACACGCTTACTGCAGGAGGAGTCATTCAGAAGAAGAAATTATCGTGGCATGAATTCCTGATGCTACATGGAATCACATCACAACACAGAAAACACGTGTCAGTGTTTTCCAGCAGAGAGCAGCATAGACCTGAAAACAACAAACGCACAACTGCGTGGATGAGACATGAAGTCGAAGGGATGGGACGTCCCAGACGCCTTTTCTCAATCGTATATGACTAGAACTGTCTCCGGTGAATTTATGAGGTTGAGGAAGATGTTGCACAAATATTATAAAAATAAATCATAAATAGAAATACAATAACCAAGACGGTGTCTGACACTGATCCACGTTGGGTCTGTGTTGCTCCTTTAAACACAGAGGGTGTTACATGGTGAACAGATAAATCCCCTTTATCAAATATGTGATATCAACTGGAATAAAGTCTTGGCTGAGTCAGCGCATAGACCAACCCAAACTTCTCAGAAAAATAAAGCAAAGAGACGTGTTGATTCATACAGGTTTACAGATGGACAAAATAATCAGTATATTACAGTCTAAGAGCGGCTTTCACCTTGTTGAAGGTTTTAATGCAGGACTGTTAGTCTGCATTAGTTTTAGCGAGGTGTACCTAATAAACTGGCAGCTGGCTGTGGGCCGGCTTAGCTCATTTGAGTGCAGTGCTGTCAGTGTTGTCACCTTTACATGATTATAATATGGGCAATAACATGTCAGAGTTATGGGGAGTTTCTGTGTGTCACTGTTAATAAAATAACTGAACAAATGTTTTTTACTTTTTCTTGTGTTTCTCTCTCACCGAATTAAACTGGAAAACATGTAAGAGTGTCATAGATCCATAGATCACAATGTTTTACATGCTGTGAGGGTAAAAGGTTACTTTCAATATACAGATAATATGAAGTCATATGTTGTTGGCTTGATAAATTTGCACATTAATGCATAATATGGGACTCATGTTGGGGGAGCAGCATCAGCCAATGAGAGAAGCTCCGAGTGATTCAACGAGGAATGTGCAGCAGGTGTGTGAGGCTGAGGTTTGTCCTGCTGCTGGTTTCAGTAAGTCCCACTTAGATTTTTGTGTGTTTTGTTTTTCAAGTGTTTCAAATGGGTCTGAGCAGCCTCACTAGCAGTTGTAAAGTATGTTGACCGGTGATTAGTGTAAATGCTAGATTTGCAAGATTAGAAAAACTTGTGCGTTGTGGTCATAAGGGCTCGTGTGTATTGCTCAAAAAGAGTGAGCGTACGTCAAGAATTCATTAGTAAAAGGGATGGCTGAGGTTAAGACTCGAAGCATTTTATGCAGTTATTTAAGCAATGCCTGTAGTCTTAAGGCACGGCATTCAAATGACACTGGCATGTTTTGACCAGCAGCTGTAGAGACTGTTAAACATGCCAGTATTAAAGTAACTGCATAACTTCATAGAATATGAGGCAGTTCTTACCATTTTATTGAGGGACCTTGAAATGAAAGAATGGGCATCAATGCATAAAATAAATTGTTGGCTCTAATGTGTAAAAATGAAACATTGTTTTAGATGGACAAATAAGGATTATTGTACTCTGGATGTAGGAAATAACTGAAGAACAATTACCTCTGTATTGTGCCATTCAATTTTTCCACCAGGCCATTTGTTTGGGGATGGTATGGGGAACACGGGCTTCGCTCTATGCCCAGAGTCTTACACAAGCCATAATTGACCTTTAAAATTTTTGGCTGAAGATAGAAAGTCAACGCAACAAAACTGTAAGTCAAGATCACTTGCATTAGGTGGGATTCATACTCATTCATGCATCAACATACCTTGTTGCAAAACTCTGACCCCTGATCTGTTAGCAGACGTTTAGGTGCACCAAATTTGTAAAAGAAATCAAGAGCACAATTTCTTCCCTGCTGTTTTGCTTTTAGTGGGTAGGCCTCTGTCCACTTCGTGAAATAATCAACCATCACACAAATGTACTGGTTGCCACCATCTGTCAGTGTGAGTTTACCCACTAGATCCATCCCAACTAGTTCACGGGGCTCTGTTACCTAGGACACAACCATTCAGAAGCATTGCATCACTGCTTGTGTTTGAATGTAATCATGTTATGCAGTAGTGGCCATTTCAGTACCTCTATTGGTGTGTATTGTGTTTTTTTCTTTGATATTGTCCCTCTTGCTCTGACACTGGGCACTGAGCAATCTGAATGGACAAAAAAAAAAAAAACACACAAAAAAAATCTGCACTACAGTTGAAGATTATATTGATAACTACTTAAAATAATTAAGATTTTTAACCTGTAAAGTCAACAAAGCGCTTCCAGTTCATAATGTTGAAACACTTACCCATTTTCGGAGGTCACTCTCCATGCCAGGCCAGCAGTAGCGGTTGATTATGACACTGAGAGTTTTCTCCACTCCACCAAAGTGACTGCAGTGGAACTCCTCAAAAATGTTGCTGGCTTCTTGTGCACTACAGACCACTTTGGCGACATGCTCTGACTTATTTTTCTTTCGCCTGCATATGTAGTACAGGTCTCCATCTGATGTTTAAATGTCATAGTTTTTCATTTACTGGAATTTATGCAATGGTAGGTGTGAATAACTATTTGCATTGCATACTGTACACCCTCACCCTTTTTCCCGAAGGTTTCAGCTCTTCTTTTTATGACAAATCTTTGTTTGCTTGTCAACCCCTCAGGATATTGGTTATGGAGTTTAACTTCAATTATCTCCTGTACTAATTTGGGCTCCGTGGCACTAGTGGTAACCACCCTGTCAGTCCCTTTCTCAAACTCAACTCACCACTTTCTCTCGCTCACTCGCAAACAAGTCTCACTCACGTATCTATTGCTATATGAATTGTCTCTCGCTGTATTTAACTCTCTCGTCGCTATCCGATCTCCTCACAAAACCCACAAATTTGTGAAATTTGATCCAACCTTTGATAGACTCACAGATGCCACTAATGGAATAATTCACAGCACCTGTGACCTTAAACACAGAGGGTGTTACATGGTGAACAGATAACCCCCCTTTATCAAATATGTGATATCAACTGAAATAAAGTCTTTGCTGAGTCAGCGCACAGACCAACCCAAACTTCTCAGAAAAATAAAGCAAAGAGACGTGTTGATTCATACAGGTTTACAGATGGACAAAATAATCAGTATATTACAGTATAACAGCAGCTTTCCCCTTGTTGAAGGAGGTTTTATTGCAGGACTGTTATTTTAGTCTGCATTAGTTTTAGCGAGGTGTACCTAATAAACTGGCTGTGGGCCGGCTTAGCTCATTTGAGTCCAGTGCTGTCAGTGTTGTCACCTTTACATGATTATAATATGGGCAATAATATGTCAGAATTATGGGGATTTTCTGTGTGTCACTGTTAATAAAATAACTGAGCAAATGTTTTTTAGTTTTTCTTGTGTTTCTCTCCCACCGAATTAAACTGGAAAACATGTAAGAGTGTCATAGATCCATAGATCACAATGTTTTACATGCTGTGAGGGTAAAAGGTTACTTTCAATATACAGATAATATGAAGTCATATGTTGTTGGCTTGATAAATTTGCACATTAATGCATAATATGGGACTCATGTTGGGGGAGCAGCATCAGCCAATGAGAGAAGCTCCGAGTGATTCAACGAGGAATGTGCAGCAGGTGTGTGAGGCTGAGGTTTGTCCTGCTGCTGGTTTCAGTAAGTCCCACTTAGATTTTTGTGTGTTTTGTTTTTCAAGTGTTTCAAATGGGTCTGAGCAGCCTCACTAGCTGTTGTAAAGTATGTTGACCGGTGATTAGTGTAAATGCTAGATTTGCAAGATTAGAAAAACTTGCGTGTTGTGGTCATAACGGCTCGTGTGTATTGCTCAAAAAGAGTGAGCCTATCCCAAGAATTCATTAGTAATGGGGATGGTTAAGCAGCTGTAGAGACTGTTAGACACGCCAGTATTAAAGTAAGAACTGCCTCATAGAATATGTGATAAATACACGTCAGGTTTGAGGTGTGGTATATTCTAGTTTGGCAGTGCTCTCTGGGAAACTATCGTGTGCATTGCAAGCTTCCCATGTAACGATGGCAGCTGCACATACCTCAGAGTGTCACTCGTTAAAAAGAGGACCACAAAATCCTTAACAATTATTCATCTCTTTATTATTTACATGCAGGACATGAATAGTGTCCCTCTGTGGAAGGACCACCAACACATGCAGGGTGGTGTCAGGGTTTACATGTGCTGCACTCAATCTGGAAGGGAAATTCAAACACATTACGTTAGGAAATCCAACTCTTAGTTGTGGGTCCTCAGAGTCCACACACTTCAAATTCCCTTCAGGTGCTCCATGCAAGTTATGTAAATTTACACCATAAATGATCAACAACAATTTCCATAACATTGTGACACATCACCCAGTGCTCCTGATAACACATTCAAGGTGCTTCCCTACTTTGCAGGTCAAAGTAGATTTTGAGTCCTCTTCTTACCCATCATCATCATCGTCATCATCAATTTCAGCTCCTGAGCTCCTGTCCCCACACGCTCGACACAGCTGGGACAGGTCATCTGTTAAAAAGAAAAAGCTGTTACTCAGAGAAAAACAGATATATTTGCATTTATTTGCTCCAACATACCCGAGTTAGTCGACAAGGACGCTGCCATTTCCACTCTTAACCTGGCTACCCCCTCTTGATTTACAGGAGAGTCCACTTTCGTCTTCTGGAGGATCTGTTCTGCAATCTTACACATTGTTAAGGGTAAATACAAGTACAGTGTAGAAGTTTATAATAACAAATACACAATGAAATAACCTTACACACAAACACACCACATGATGTGGCATCTTGCTGCTTCGGATGAGCTTTCGTTGAACATCCCCATTTTCCAATGGTAGGACACTTTGTTCGGACCAGTGCTCTAGAATAAAGGAAAACTTTGAATAAAGGTTGCCGAGTTTAACGACAGTCAACTTTTTAAGTATCTAGTTGACTTTAATAGCTTAATAACAAGTTTGTGTTGATCTAGTTCAACAGCAGTCAGGAAAAAATTTAAGAGGATAAATGTTCTGTGTCTCTCTGTCTACGAATTGTCCTGTATGCTAATATGTCTACAGCAAACAGTAAAACAGTCATTACACTCACCTTGTTACTTCCCGGCAATGATTTATTTGTTCCTGTTTGCTCCAAAAGGGTCAAGGAACAAGGCCCACATCTCCTTCAGATACATGATCTTTAAGAAGTCAATTCTCAATTAACCAGTGCTCGCATTCAGAACATTTCGGGTTTTATATGCCAACGATACTTACAATGAGTGTCCAGTGTCTGTTGTGACACACTGCACCAGCTGCCACCTCATATCGTAATAAGTCCAGCTACAAAACAGAAACAAAACCTAACAGATAATGACAAAGTTTCATACACACAAATATAACATGGAAGTTTTACTCACCTTTCTTAAACTTTTCTGTCATGGCAAATGAATCAATTATTGCTGCGCCTATTTTTGTCCCCACCATTGTTAAATAGGCATTTAAAATCTACAAGCAAAAGAGGAATTTATTTATTTCTCACACCATCCAATCGATAATCAAATGGAAGACAATAAACATTTAAAAAACAAGTACCTCAAGGGCCCAAGCCCATCAGATTCTCTGAGAACAATTTAAATGGTCCAATCTTAGACCACAGGGTGTTCTTCTTGCTCCCAGCCCACATGTTTTGGATTACTGGTAAAAAAAAAAGTAATATCTTCAAAATGATCATCTGAGGTGTAACTTGATTCAGTTTACTTACAGTGTTCTGCCTCACTGGGATCCGAGGCCTTGGTGTCTGTTGCTGGTTGATTAGTTGATATTGAACTGGTGTGTGCTGTTGAATGTGCTGCTGAAGTTCCAGCCAGAGGACAAAGATCCAGTATTTAACTTACTTTGGCAGGGATCCTCTCCCCTGGCTGGAAGTAATGGGTCAAATGATCTATGGTGACCTTTATTATTTTTTTCCCTTTTCAGACACCAGGTCTGCACTTTTGTCCTCTAGCCTGAGGATCTTTAAAGGGTCAAAGCATGTCGACTTCCAGTTTGCCTCCTTTTCTCTGGTCTTGCCGACGTTTTTTTTTGCAGTACGAGGTCTCCCACTTTAAAACTGTCCTCTTGTTCCATTTTATCCTTTCTTTCACACACTGTGTCTTGACTCTTTTTAATGTTTTTCGTCACTTCACAGAACGTTTCCGCCGGGTTTTGTTTTCCCTCACTGACCTTTTCATTAAGGAGCAAGTGTTTCACCTTCTCCTCCTTAATCTGCCAAAAACATCACAGTTATTTGACATTTATGGAAAAGCAGGAGCTTTATTAGATTACATTATTAATGTTTAAAAATAAAACATTGTTTTAGATGGACAAATAAGGATTATTGTACTCTGGATGTAGGAAATAACTGAAGAACACTTACCTCTGTATTGTGCCATTCAATTCTTCCACCAACCCATTTGTTTGGGGATGGTATGGGGAACACGGGCTTCGCTCTATGCCCAGAGTCTTACACAAGCCATAATTGACCTTTAAAATTTTTGGTTGAAGATAGAAAGTCAACGCAACAAAACTGTAAGTCAAGATCACTTGCATTAGGTGGGATTCATACTCATTCATGCATCAACATACCTTGTTGCAAAACTCTGACCCCTGTAAAAGAAATCAAGAATACAATTTGTCCTCTGCTGTTTTGCTTTTAGTGGGTAGGCCTCTGTCCATTTCGTGAAATAGTCAACCATCACACAAATGTACTGGTTGCCACCATCTGTCAGTGTGAGTTTACCCACTAGATCCATCCCAACTAGTTAAAGGGGCTCTGTTACCTAGGACACAACCGTTCAGAAGCATTGCATCACTGCTTGTGTTTGAATGTAATCATGTTATGCAGTAGTGGCCATTTCAGTACCTCTATTGGTGTGTATTGTTTTTTTTCTTTGATATTGTCCCTCTTGCTCTGACACTGGGCACTGAGCAATCTGAATGGACAAAAAAAAAAAACACACACAAAAAAAATCTGCACTACAGTTGAAGATTATATTGATAACTACTTAAAATAATTAAGATTTTTAACCTGTAAAGTCAACAACACGCTTCCATTTTCGGAGGTCACTCTCCATGCCAGGCCAGTAGTAGCGGCTGATTATGACATAGAGTTTTCTCCACTCCACCAGACAAGTGACTGCAGTGGAACTCCTGGCTTCTCGTGCACTACAGACCACTTTGGCAACGTGCTCTGACTTATTTTTCTTTCGCCTGCATATGTAGTACAGGTCTCCGTCTGATGTTTAAATGTCGTAATTTTTCAGTTACTGGAATTTATGCAATGGTAGGTGTGAATAACTATCTGCATTGCATACTGTACACCTTCAACCTTTATCCCGAAGGTTTCAGCTCTTCTTTTTATGACAAATCTTTGTTTGCTTGTCAACCCCTCAGGATATTGGTTATGGAGTTTAGCTTCCATTATCTCCTGTACTAATTTGGGCTCCATGGCACTAGTGGCTCCTTACTCCAGTCCTACCCTCCTCCTACACCCACCACCTACACTACAAACACAAACTGTACAGACAGGACAATACACACAAATCCACACCAGCTTTTTACAAACACATTCACACAAAACTCACCACTTTCTCTCGCTCACTCGCAAAAAAATCTCAGTCACGTATCTATTGCTATATGAATTTTCTCTCGCTATATTTAACTCTCTCGTCGCTATCCGATCTCCTCACAAAACCCACGAATTTGTGAAATTTGATCTAACCTTTGATAGACTGTCAGATGCCACTAATGGAATAATTCACAGCACCTGTGCAAAGCAATTATCACATTGACCATTAAACTAGGCAGTAATTAAAAATATATACATTCTTTAATTGAAATTCATTAAATGGATGATAACAGGGAAATGTAGATTTTCATGCTTTCGATGTGGAACACCATCTATGTCAGGTTAAGATGCGGTCTGTCAAAAGTTAATCTGGCTGTGACATAATACCAGTGCGCCTTCGTGTTGAGAGTTGATCATTTAGATTATGCTTCATTTGTGTGCAGAGCGGATTTGAAATCAATGTGACATTAGCCTAATAATAAAGTATATGACTAATGTTGAAAGTAATCTAGCCACAGGGGTTGTAAGCCAGTAACTTCTGTGCCGGTCCCAAGCCTGGATAAATAGAGAGGGTTGTGTCAGGAAGGGCATCCGGCGTAAAATTTTGCCAAGTACAACCATGCGAGTCATCCATACCACTTTCATACCGGATCGGTCGAGGCCCGGGTCAACAACGACCGCCACCGGTGCTGTTAACCTACAGGGTGCCAGTGGAAATTGGACTACTGTTGGTCGAGAAGGAGAGGAGGCAGAAAGGTTCGTGGTCAGAGAGAGAAGGGGAAAGGCAGGAGCTTAGATTTGAGAGTAGGGACTCTTAACGTTAGAACAATGACAGGGAAAGGTAGAGAGCTGGCAGACATGATGGAGAGAAGGAAGGTAGATATACTGTGTGTGCAGGAGACGAGGTGGAAGGGCAGCAAAGCACGTAGCATTGGAGGAGGATCCAAACTGTTCTACCATGGTGTGGATAGGAAGAGAAACGGGGTAGGAGTGATCCTGAAGGGGGAGTTTGTGAACAATGTTCTAGAAGTGAAAAGAGTCTCTGACAGGGTGATGAGCCTAAAGTTAGAAATCGAAGGGGTGATGGTGAACATGGTCAGTGGGTATGCTCCACAACTTGGCTGTGAGTTAGAAGAGAAGGAGAGATTCTGGAGTGAGTTTGATGAGGTCATAGAGAGTATCCCCAGAGGAGAAAGACTAGTTGTTGGAGCAGACTTCAATGGGCATGTTGGTGAGGGGAACAGAGGTGATGAGGGCGTGATGGGCAGGTTTGGTGTAAAGGAAAGGGATCCAGAAGGACAGATGGTAGTGGACTCTGCTAAGAGGATGGAAATGGCTGTAGTTAACACTTACTTCCAGAAGAGAGAGGAACACAGAGTGACATACAAGAGTGGAGGTAGGAGCACACAGGTGGACTACATCCTATGTAGACGAGGTCATTTGAGAGAGGTTAGTGACTGTAAAGTGGTGGTAGGAGAGAGTGTAGCCAGACAGCACCGCATGGTGGTGTGTAAGATGACTCTGGAGGTCAGGAAGAAGAAGAGAGGAAAGACAGAAAAGAAGACCAAGTGGTCGAAGCTAAAGAATGAAGAAACTTGTAAGGAATTCAGGCAGAAGTTGAGACAGGCTTTGGGTGGTCAGGAAGAGCTTCAAGATGACTGGGAAACTACAGCAGAGGTAATTAGGGAAACAGGTAGAAGGTGCTTGGTGTGTCATCTGGAAAGAGGAAAGATGATAAAGACACTTGGTGGTGGAATGAGGAAGTACAGGACTGCATCCAGAGGAAGAGGTTAGCTAAAAGGAATTGGGATGTAGAAAGGACTGAGGAAAGTAGACAAGAGTACAAGGAAGTGCAGCGCAGAGTGAAGAGGGAGGTTGGAAAGGCCAAACAGAAGGCTTATGATGAGCTGTATGACAGGTTAGACCAGTGCTTCTCAATTATTTTCTGTTACGCCCACCCTAGCAAAAAGAAAACAATTCGCGCCCCCCACCCCCCTTGACTCTAATCGCGGCGGGGGCGGGCTTCACAGTAATCACGGTGAAGCCAAGCGCTACATATGCTTCGTCATATTTCCTCCTCTTAGCTTTCGGGTGACTTTCTTTTGTCTCATTATCTTTCCTTTCATCCCTGTTTAAATCTCTTCATGTTGTCTTCAGGTTCGTTTACTCGGTGCAAAATAAACCAGACACCATAGAGCTAATCCTCCCTGCGCACACTCTGACAATGAGAGCGCCACTGCCAACTACTGTAGTTAGGATCTGCAATTACACTTTATTCTAGTACTGCAAAAAAAGCAAGTTCCCCGGGTCACACACGCCCCCCCTGGCCCCACTATTTGAGAAGCACTGGGTTAGACACAAAGGAAGGAGAGAAGGACTTGTACAGGATAGCCAGACAGAGAGATAAGGATGGGAAAGATGTGCAACAGATAAGGGTGATTAAAGACAGAGATGGAAAGGTGCTAACAAGCCAGGAGAGTGTGCAGAAAAGATTGAAGGAGTATTTTGAGGAACTGATGAATCAGGAAAATGACAGGGAAAGAAGGGAGGAAGATGTGGATGTTGTGGAGCAGGAAATAGCAGAGATTAGGAAGGATTAGGTGAGGAAGGCTCTGAAAAGGAGCGGAAAGGCAGGATTTTAGAGAGTGAGAAGATGCCTGAGGAATGGAGGAGAAGCGTTCTGGTGCCGATCTTTAAGAACAAGGGTGACACGCAGAACTGCAGCAACTACAGAGGGATAAAGCTGATGAGCCACACAATGAAGCTGTGGGAAAGAGTAGTGGAAGCCAGGCTTAGGAAGGAGGTGGAGATTTGTGAGCAGCAGTATGGTTTCATGCCCCGTAAGAGCACCACTGATGCCATTTTCGCTTTGAGGTTGTTGAAAAGTACAGAGATAGTCAGAAGGAGCTGCATTGTGTCTTTGTGGATTTAGAGAAGGCGTATGACAGGGTGCCGAGGGAGGAGCTGTGGTACTGTATGAGGTTGTTGGGAGTGGCAGAGAAGTACGTCAGAGTAGTTCAGGACATGTATGAGAGAAGCATGACGGTGGTGAGATGTGCCGTAGGTCAGAAAGAGGAGTTCGAGGTGGAGGTGGGACTACACCAAGGATCGGCTTTGAGTCCCTTCTTGTTTGCTATGCTGATGGACAGGTTGACAGATGAGGTCAGACAGAAATTGCCCTGGACAATGATGTTTGTAGATGACATTGTGATTCGCAATGAGAGTAGAGAGCAGGTGGAGGAACAGCTGGAGAGGTGGAGGTTTCCTCTGGAAAGAAGAGGTATGAAAGTCAGTCGGAGCAAGACAGAATACATGTGTGTAAACGAGAGGGATCCAGGTAGAAGCGTGAGGTTACAGGGGGGTGAGGTGAAGAAGGTGCAGGAGTTTAAGTACTTGGGGTCAACAGTTCAGTGTGATGGGGAGTGTGGAAAAGAGGTGAAGAGGCGAGTGCAGGCAGGTTGGAGTGGGTGGAGGAAAGTGTCAGGAGTGTTGTGTGACAGAAGAGTGTCAGCAAGACTCAAAGGAAAGGTGAACAGGACAGTGGTGAGACCAGCTCTGCTCTATGGGTTAGAGGCAGTAGCAGTGAGAAAGAGACAAGAGGCAGAGATGGAAGCAGCAGAGATGAAGATGTTGAGGTTCTCCTTAGGAGTCACAAGGTTGGACAGAATAAGGAACGAGTTCATCAGAGGGACAGCACACGTTGCCTGTGTTAGCAACAAAGTCAGAGAGGCCAGATTGAGATGGTTTGGACACGTGCAGAGGAGGGATAGTGATTATATTGGTAGAAGGATGTTGGAGATGGAGCTGCCAGGCAAGAGGGCGAGAGGACGACCAAGGAGGAGATATATGGACGTCCTAACAGAGGACATGAGGTTAGCTGGTGTCAGAGAGGAAGATGCCCAGGATAGAGTGAAGTGGAAAAGGATGATTTGCTGTGGCGACACCTGATGGGAAAAGCCGAAAGAGTAGTAGTAGATGACTAATGTTGAAAGTGAAGACAAGAGCGTGTATTTATTACAATATTTTTAATGACGCTTGAGTTTGTATGAACAGGCTTCCCCACGGTCGTGTGACACCTTCCTATAAGTTGTCACAATTGTTGAGTTAAGTTTTTACTTTAGGCATTTTTGTTGAAAGGCCAAATTTATGTATATTTCTTTATGATTTCTAATGCCAAGTGTCATACTGTAATTTCCACACTACGCCACCAGGTGGAGCATCCCCACAGTGAGCACTGGTTGAAAAGCCGCTGTCAGGCCCGTGTTTGTCAGACAGAGAACAGTGACGGACACAGCTGATGTCTCCAGTTATTCCTGTCTGAAACAGGTTAGTAGCTTGTGCAGTTAAATCACAAAACACTCCAGAGGATCTTTAAATCCTCCGGTGAGGTTTAGGACGTAAAAATGGATTTGAGCAGTTTACAGTCTAAAGTTAGTTACCGTTTCCTGTGTAGCTAACCTAGCTTATGTCGCGGCCTTATTTTTAGTTCTTTGGTATATAGATTACTGGCTTAGGTCATTATTGAAACTTAGTATTTTTTTAATTACAAAGTTTGCAGTATTTAGTCATTTGGCAGAGCGCTTGTCCAAAAGAATCTACACATTTTCAAACATCAAGGCTGTCCTGGTCTTCAACTTCCTGTCAAAGGATGTTTTACGGGGGCGTTCCAGGGTTTGAACCACTGACTTTGTAGATGGTGGATAATACTCTACCATCTAAGCCACACTCTGTTTTTTGGACAGTAACAATTTATGGATGTATTTATTAACAGTCAAGTCAAATGAATTACATTATTGCAACAGCAGGGGTTTTATTCTGTACATTATTTAGCCCACACATTTAAAAGCTCTGCCAAATGAAGGATAAGCACTGTTTCATCAACTGTTTAAAGGTATGAAGAAAATAATTTCAACAATATTTAAAGTTATTTTGTGATAAGCTTTTCTCAAGCAATATTCTAGTTTTTAACTTAGTTAGATTTAAAAGCTTTACACATCTAACTAAATGGTAAATGTGACTGATAGAAACAGAGCACATTCACTCAAGCACTAGAATAAATATCAGAAGTAGAACACTTGTACTTGCTTTATACTTTACTGCATGTCCGAATGACATGTTCCTAATGTCCTGAACTCTTAACAACTGTGTCAAATTTAAGTAGATTCTAGTTCAAAGTAAAATGTACAATGTTTAAAAAATATAAAACCCCGCATGTGGACCATTATCACCAGTTCTATCAAACTACTAAATGTCTCATATGGTTTGGTTTAACCAAATATCTGATGCTAAAAGACATACAGTGAAGTACGGTACAGTTTGGTACATGAATGAAAGCACATTTGTGCAAATAAACTTTTATTTTGTCTTTCCTTTCAATGGTTCAGCTGCACTTTTCACCAGTTCTAACTTTTACAGTTGTGTTCAAAATAAAAGCAGTGTGTACAAAAAAAATAGTAAAGCTCTTTCTGTGAACACTGCACATCCTATCCCAAAGGAAAACATGAGAAACATCAAATCTGTTATTGTTTTACAGAAAGTGAAGAAAAATTAATATTAGGCTGTTCAAAAAATAGCAGTGTCGTAATTTTTCTTTACAAACTCAGCATTTACTGTACAAACTGAAAATTGCTTGAATTTGCTCATGGGTTAAGTTAAAGGCAGTTTCCCACTTTACCTGGATTTATCCTGTCCTCAGTCTGAAGCTTTCGAAGATCTTTTTTTTTTTTTTTTTTTTTTTTGGCTTTCAAAGATCTCTTTTTTTTTGTTGCTTTTTTTGCTTTCGAAGATCTTTTAGCAGCGTGTGTTTGGCTGGACTGACGTCACCAAAATGATGCAGACTAACTCATATGAATAAGAAAAAGACCAGTTCAGGTTTGAAGACTAAGGGTTAATGTTCACTATTGAGCAATAAAGTTACAGCGCCTCACACCAGAACTAAACTAGTTTTCTACACAGATAGTGAAGGTGTCAGAAGTTAGGTGTTTTAGTAATCACCATGAACTTTGTTCCTTGTTTGTGTTCAGCTGTGCTAGTACCCCCTTATTGTTAGGCTACCCATGGCTTTCTGTTCACAACCCACATATTAGTTGGCCTTCCTGTAAAATCATGGGATGGAGTCCATTTTGTCTAGCTAACTGTTTGCGAGCTGCTGAATCCCAATCAACTGCTTCCAAAACTAAATTAGAGGAACCCATTGATTTATCCAATGTTCCTAAGGTTTATCACGACTTGGCCGATGTCTTTAGTAAGGCCCGTGCCACATCCCTACCCCCGCATAGACCTTATGACTGTCCTATTGATTTGTTACCTGGTACTATGCCCCCTCGGTCCTGCATTTATTCTCTCTCTCAGCCAGAGAGAGCGGCCATGCAGGACTATATAGACCGTTCTGTCAAGGCTGGTATTATCCGACCTTCTCCCTCTCCAGCCGGGGCGGGGTTCTTTTTTGTTGGGAAGAAAGATGGGGGCCTTAGACCGTGTATAGATTACCGCGGACTAATTGACATAACTGTTAAGAACATGTATCCTCTTCCCCTTATGTCTTCAGCATTTGAGTTACTGCAGGACGTTACTATACTTACCAAACTTGACCTCCATAATGCATATCATCTTGTCCGCATTAGAGAGGGGGATGAGTGGAAAACTGCCTTTAACAGCCCCACGGGACACTACAGTGTTGTTATGTCTTCTAGAAAACCAGTTGTTTGTCAAGGCATAGAAGTGTGAGTTTCACTCAGTGGAAACCACATTTCTCGGTTTGGTCATTGCTCCTGGCAAGATCGCAATGGATGACAGCAAGGTGAGGGACAGAGTGGCCGACACCCACCGACCGAAGGAAGTTGCAGAGATTCCTCGGCTTCGCCAACTTCTATCGTCGTTTCATTCGGGGTTACAGTAAGGTGGCGGCTCCCTTGCATGCTCTCACCTCCACTAAAACCCCTTTCATTTGGGGAGAGGAGGCGGAGAGGACTTTTGGGCACCTTAAAAAGCTGTTCACCACCGCTCCCATCCTGACCCTCCCTGGCCCTAGGAGGCAGTTCATTGTGGAGGTTGAGGCCTCTGGCACGGGGGTAGGGGCGGTATTATCCCAAAGGTTGGAGGTGGACAACAAGGTGCATCCCTGCGCCTTTTTCTCTCGTCGCCTAACAGCAGCCGAGAGAAACTACGATGTGGGCAACCGGGAACTCCTTGCTCTCAAGTTGGCATTGGAGGAGTGGAGGCACTGGTTGAGGGGGTGGAGCGACAATTTCTCGTTTGGACAGACCACAGGAACCTGAAATATATTCGCTCTGCCAGGCGTCTCAATTCTCGACCCGATGGTCTCTGTTTTTTGCACGGTTCAACTTCCTCCTCCCGTACCGCCCTGGATCTCAGAACACTAAACCGGATGCTCTGTCCCGCCAATTCGAGGAGACTGATCTTACCACTGGCTGTTCTCAGGAGGAGCCCATCTTGCCTTCAGTGGTCCTGGGGGCCGTGCAGTGGGACCTGGAACAGAGGGTAACAGACTTTAAGTTTCCTGGGCCCGTTCCTACTGGCTGCCCTCCGGGGCGTTTGTTCGTTCCTGTTAGCCTTCATCAGCAGGTCTTGCGGTGGGGACACGTCTCTCAACTAGCCTGCCACCCCGGAGTCACCCGTATCATCAGCCTCATATCTAAAAGGTACTGGTGGCCAGCCATGGCAGTCGATGTCCGACGTTATGTGGGAGCTTGTCCCATCTGTGCCAAGAACAAGGTACCCCATCATGCTCCTGCTGGCTACCTGCGTCCACTACCTGTTCCAGCAAGACCTTGGTCACACATTTCATTAGATTTCGTCACGGGATTGCCGCCTTCCAATGGTAAGACTGTCATCCTTACTATTGTTGATAGGTTTTCTAAGATGGTGCATGTTGTTCCCCTTCCCAAGTTGCCGTCAGCCAAGAGACTGCTGAGCTGATGATACAACACGTTTTTCGTCCTTAAGGGCTGCCAGAGGACGTGTTATCAGACTGGGGACCCCAATTCACTGCTACGTTCTGGAAGGAGTTCTGCAAGGCACTAGGAGCCTCCGTGAGTTTGTCGTCTGGGTATCATCCCCAACATGGACAGACAGAGAGTCTCAACCAGGAGATTGAGACCATGTTACGTTGTATGTGT
Source organism: Channa striata (assembly GCA_033026295.1). Classification (NCBI taxonomy): domain Eukaryota; kingdom Metazoa; phylum Chordata; class Actinopteri; order Anabantiformes; family Channidae; genus Channa; species Channa striata. The sequence goes on from JAUPFM010000157.1 coordinate 19,805, forward strand.
GGCCATAACCCTTCCACCTGGGCAAAGCAACTCGCCTGGGTGGAGTATGCACATAACTCTTTACCTTCACCTTCTCCAGGCTGCTCACCCTTTGTGGTGGCTTATGGATACCTACCACCTTTGTTTCCAGTCCAACAAAACCAGGTGGCGGTTCCCTCAGTGAGCTTGGGTACGGGTAAGGAACCTTCTACTAAAAGGACAAACAAAGCTCGCCCAGTATGCCGATAAGAAAAGGGCTCCGGCCCCCCCATACAAGGTTGGAGATAAAGTTTGGCTGTCAGCCAAGGACCTTCCCTTGAAGGTAGAGAATAAGAAGTTGGCTCCACGGTTTGTAGGTCCGTTTACCATCACAAAGATAATCAACCCTGTTTCAGTAAAATTGAGGTTGCCGAGCACCATGCGGGTCCACCCAGTGTTCCATGTTTCCTGTGTCAAGCCTGTGAAGGACTCTCCGCTCATGCCCTCCTCCGACCTCCCCCCTCCTGCCCGGGTCGTTGATGGTGCACCAGCCTACATAGTCAACCTCATCCTTCGGTCCCGGCGTCGTGGAAAAGGGTTGCAGTATTTGGTCGACTGGGAGGGTTATGGTCCTGAGGAACGGAGCTGGGTTCCCGCACGCTGCATCTTGGACCCCTCCCTCGTTGCTGAATTTCACCGAACTCACCCAGATCAGCCGGTCTAGGTCGCCAGGAGGCGACCTAGAGGGGGGGTCCTGTCAGATGTTAGGTGTTTTATTACTTGTATGGTTTTTGTTTTCTTGAATGTCTTTTGTTTTTTCATCCTTGTGCTCTGTGTGTTCCTGCAGTTCCCCTCCTGGCCTGCTGAGGTTCTCCTATGGTTCATTCAGTCTCCCCAGCCCTTCTTGTTTCCCTCTCCTCTGTTTGACCTCAGCCATCACACCTGAATTGAGTCATCATCATCTACTCACTTTAAAAGCACCCTCGTTTGTCTTCTTCGTTGCTAGTGTGTCTTCTCGTATACCTACCCTGTCTAACGTTTTGTCCATTCCCCGACCACCAACCTTCGTTTGTTGCAAAAGTTCGTTTGTAGCCTCGAATATTTGTGTTTTGTTTTGTTAGTTTGTAAAAACATCTTGTAAGTGATTTCTTGTTTGTAAGTTTATTGTTAGAAACGTTTGTTAGTTTAAACTGGTTCTGTTGCGTTTAGTGAGTTTTTGTTCTCTTGTTTTTGTTTGATTGTTGATCCTCTTACCTTTTGTTAGGAGCGTTTTATTTGAACTTTTTCTTATCCTCCTAATTTAGTGAGCAATTTGTTTTTCCTAGTTTGTTTACTTTATTTCACATCCTGCCTTTGCAGCGAGCGCCTTCTTTTGTGCATTTTCATTTTGTTCTCGGTTTTGTACTAATCAATAAATTCTTCGTTTGTCCTCATTCCTGGTCTCGTGGTGACTTCTGCATTTGGATCCCAGTTAGTCGGTTTCTTACAGAAGGACATGTAAAAATGTAATTTGGAAAAAACAAACGTAGTGATTAGAGGAAACATTTACTTCTCTAACCGTGACATGACGTTCCGTGGACGCAGATGCAGAGGGATCACAAGTTGATCTGGCCCCTGTGTTTAATACACAGTGATTATTCTACTCTCTGTTTATTAGTGACGTCATAGTGGGTAGTGGAGTCGTACTGTTGGGCTTTATAAGAAGAGGTGGTTATAATGTTTTGGCCACCTTGATCATTTTAAATAATGTTTTTACAAATTCCAGCTCGGTCATTAATGTGTTTAAAATGCTGAACAAAATGTATGAAACGAGACAAATTCCCATTGATCAAAGTGACTTTCACATGTAATGACTTTATAACACCATTATTATTTTGAACTAAGTTATAAAAAATATATTGTGCCATGAATCGTCCATGACATTAGGATCTAATCACAGCACAGAAAACACAGTGAAGCGTCTGTGTGATTAGCAGAGAGCAGCAAAGACTCAAAGCTGTGAGGACGAGACCACGAGGGAAGCTTTAGTATGTTCCCTTTTATTGACATTTGAACCTGGTTATGAAATTCATACTTAAAGGGCGACTTCACCAATTTCCAACTTTCTTTCTATCACTTTGGTTTAAATGGACTTCCCTTTGATTTCCCTGTATTAAAACATCTCCATACTTCTAGTTGGAAATTGCCTGGTGATGACATCACTTGAAGTCGCCCTTTAACAAAACATTTTGCCATTTTCCGCACGTTTAAAAAAAACCCAAAAAATTGTTGCTGTTATTGGCACATTCACAAACCTGCCATTTGGCGTCTTCATCTTTCTATAGACACAGGAACAGTTTTGATGCAGGTGTGGGACTGAAATGTTTCCTCTGATTATTCAGAGTTACACAAATTCCTTCTGCAATACATCATATGTTTCAGGTTAAAACTATAGCACGCAGCTTTTTCGCGATATAGTTTAAATAAAAACATGCGGTGCAGTGACACTCATCAACTCATCTCGGTCAGAGTTTGTGTAGAAATTTTCTGTCTGTCTCGACACATTTACTAATTTACTTAATATAGGAAAAAGACCAGAGTTTCTGAAATTTTTTTGTGTGTGCAATGTAAATTTATGCTTTAATGCAACAATACATCAGGTTGAGACAAACCTTGCCAACACAGACTGATAGAAACTCACTGAAGCCTCAACGTTCACCATGAACCTACACTCAATATTATTTGGTAACACCGGTACTTTGACGTCTGACAGCTCCTGTCCTCTGCACATTATCAGACCTGGTGATTGGCAGATGAGCATCAGCTGCTCCGCTCAGACACAGAATGAAGCAGCACAGGAACAAAAATCAGCTCAGTACATGGACAAGTGCTGCCAAAGAAAAGTAAAATAGTCAAATACAAACAGTAATAATCAGTGTAGACGTGTATTATAGCCAGTAGAAGCTGGTCAGTGCTTCTGACACTGATCTTATATTTTCTGCATTTCTTTTGTCCATTTTTGTAGCTGAGCTCCTTCTGGCTTGTTCAAATTGAAAATGCCTCAGAGGTTATTTCAGTATTTAACTTATTAAAGGTGAAGCAGCTTTTTCCTTAAAGCTTAACTTCTACACTTCTACGTCACTGAATTTTTGTGGTTTCCACAGTGGTTTCAGTGTAAATGTGCCGGGGGGATAAGAATTAAGTGTTGTCTGATGTTCAGACTTCCTTTTTTTAATGAGCCAAACAGTGGCTTGTAACTTTATGATATTTTCTGTCAACAGGATGCTTTGCACTTAAGAGAAAAAATTGTTTTGTATCTTCTGAAAAAACTAGAATTGCCCTGTAAAATTATTATAAATTAATTGAGTTTATGTTCGCCCCAGCGCCCAGCTCACTCTCTGCCCTCCTTTTCTCTGCAGACATCTTTCAACAGGTCAGTTTAAACAGGGACAGTTTAACCACAGACTTTACTTCATCAGTGACACACTGAGAATTTATTTCCAAATAAATCAGCATAAGAGCTGTAAAAGAATAAAAGTTAAAAAAGTCCGATACAAACCATAATGATCATGGTAGTGCTGACAGTGATCTGTGCTGTTACAGACGACGGACAACAACCACAGACAGACAGAGACAGAAAGTCCTGTCTGAGGTGGACACATGGTTTATTGTAGCTGTTTGAAAGGCTTTTGTTTTGCTCTAAGCATCACGTGAAGATGTATAACGTATAATGTATCAGTGGCTCCTACCTACAGGGTTGGGCAAAGAGTCTGGCTCTCTGCCCGAGACAGACCAACCTCTCTCCCATCACACTCACCTCCACAGACGTCTACACCGCACTGAGCCAGGTCAACGTGCACAAGGCTGCTGGACCAGACGGCATCCCTGGACGTGTTCTTAGAGCATGTGCTGAGCAGCTTACTGGGGTATTCACAGACATTTTTAACATGTCCCTTGCCCAAGCAGCTGTGCCAACATGCTTTAAATCCACCGCCATTGTGCCAGTGCTGAAACACTCCAGCCCAACATGCCTGAACGACTACCGCCCTGTAGCACTCACGCCCATCATTATGAAGTGCTTTGAGCGGCTGGTCCTGGCAAACCTGAAGGACTGTCTCCCACCCACACTAGACCCACACCAGTTTGCCTACCGTGGCAACAGGAGCACAGAGGATGCAGTCTCCATTGCACTGCACTCTGTGCTAACACACCTGGACAATAAGAACACTTATGCACGAATGCTGTTTGTTGACTTCAGCTCAGCATTCAACACTGTAATACCCTCTAAGTTAATTACCAAACTTAGAGACCTGGACATTAACATATTACTCTGCAATTGGATCATGGACTTTCTGGCCAACAGACCTCAGCATGTTAGGTCAGACCACATCTGTTCCACCACCATCACGCTCAACACTGGGGTACCACAGGGCTGTGTGCTGAGCCCTTTCCTCTACTCCCTCTTCACCCACGACTGCAAGCCCATGCATGGATCTAACACCATCATTAAGTTTGCAGATGATACAACAGTGATCGGTCTCATCAACAACAACGATGAGACTGCCTACAGGGAGGAGGTCCAGCATCTGGTCACTTGGTGCAGGGATAATAATCTGCTCCTTAACACCAACAAGACCAAGGAGCTCATTGTGGACTTCAGGAAGGAGAAAAGAGGCTCACACGATCCCATCCATGTTAACGGGATGGCCGTTGAGCCTGTTTCATCCTTCAAGTTCCTGGGTACCCACATCTCGGAGGACCTGTCCTGGACCACCAACACCTCCAGCCTAATCAAGAAGGCTCACCAGCGCCTCTTCTTCTTGAGAACACTCAAGAAAAACCATCTTCCCTCGGCTATCCTGGTGAACTTCTACAGCTGCACAATAGAGAGCATCCTAACCAACTGTGTCACAGTCTGGTATGGGAGCTGCTCTGCTGCGGAGCGTAAGGCACTGCAGCAGGTAGTGAAAACTGCCCAACGCATTACAGGGACTCCACTTCCAGCCATTGAGGACATTCAAAAGAAACACTGTCTGCGTCGAGCACGCAGTATTCTTAAGGACTACTCTCACCCCGCCCACAGACTGTTTTCTCTCCTGCCTTCAGGCAGGCGCTTTAGATATCCCCGGACACGAACCACCAGACTGAGGAACAGCTTTTTTCCTAGAGCTGTCTCCTTATTGAACTCTGCCCCCACTGACTTCACTGACCTCTTTGCCACAACCATACACCCCGACATTCTCCCCAAACCATTGCACTACTCAATATTGCACTATTCAATATTGCACATACTCATTGCACTAGCCTGTATATACTCACCTGTAAATACACATCTGTAAAATGTCTGTAAATAGCAAACTGCACATTATATTCATATCTACTTGCATATTCAATCTGTAAATTTCTGCTCTAGTTAACAACACCCTGTATAGTATGTTCATAGCATCTGTAAATATGATCCATAATTTCTTGTGTACATATTTTCTCGAGGTAATTTATAACCTATATCCTGCACTTGCTGCTTATTGCACTTCTGGTTAGACATAAACTGCATTTCGTTGCCTTGTACTTGTACATGTGTAATGACAATAAAGTTGAATCTAATCTAAATCTAATCTAATTCCGTTTCGGATTGATAGCAGGAAGCTGGGGCCCCGGTTCATTGGCCCTTTTCCAATAACTAGGGTTAGTTTCATTCTGGACCCTGACCTCGTCTCCCAGTTTCATCGCGACGACCCAGATCAACCTGGTAGTCTGGTCTGACCTGGGCTCCCAGTTTTATCGTTATTTGGTCATTTCCTGTCTCTGCTCCCCACCTCCCTCCTGTGTTGCAATTTACCTGATCATTCCCACCTGTGCTCTCCCTTTCTTAAGAAGGCCTGCAGCCCTCTCTCCTCTGCCAGTTTGTCTGCTGATCTTTCGGAGAAGCTGCTTTCAAGCCTTTTTGGAACCTGAACTGTTTGATTACCCGGTACGACCCTGACCTGTTTCTGGACCTCCCTGTCTGTCTGATCCCTCACCTGCTCGTTTTCTGACCTTGGATTCTTGGATTTCGGACTTGGACCCTTATTGCTCGTTCTGCCCTGCTTATCTGGAAACTGGATTTGATGTTTTGATGAACTTTGATCAAGGACTTTCCTACCCCGCTCTGCTATTGTCTGCACCCTGTCTTCACAATGCCATCCCCATCTGCAGTCCATCAGACCATTCTAGTTCCACCGTGTCTGACAGTTTTGCTCTAAGCATCACTTGAAGATGTCAAACAGTTTATTGAAATATTTCACACACACCAGGCTTGCAGCTTTTTGTAAGAACATGTCTTTTGGTTTTCACAGCTGTGAACAGCTCCGTCATCCCTTCATCAGAAGGTTGTAAGTAAACAGCAGGTTCAGTGTAAATGTGCAGCTGTGAGCCAGTGATAAGAATTAGGTGTAAAAAAAAAAAAAAGTCTAGATTCATCTTCTAAAAACATATTTCTATATAATGTTCATAAAAGGCGAAACTTCCTCTTTTCAGTTCCTCAGACAGTGACTTGTATCTTTGCAATATTTTCTGTGAAGACGATGTTTAGTGTCTAAGAGAAATGTAATATTTTCAAAAACCTTTGCAGTGGCCTCTAAAAATAATGAATATTTGACTTCAACATAAAAAATACATTAGAAATATGACTAATTCTAGTTCAGACTTTCAGGTTTTATTTTCTGGCATATACATTTTCTAAACAACATAGTGCAAAACAATTTTTTAACAGATGTTTTAAGGAGATGTAGCAGCCCATGTATTTCTGGCTTGGCCACAGAGAAATACTCTGTACTTCACTGAAGAAACAGCTGCTCCTTAAATACGTTATTATAACATAAAATAAAATGTTATAACTTTACACTACCAAACAGGAAGTTCAAATGGAGCTGAGCAACAGTAAAAATTGTTTTTGCATACAATGTAAAACATTTAATTGTTCCTGCTTCACAACTGCAGAATTCACATATTATATATATATATAATATATTATAGTGAAGCTGTACAGAGTTTTGTCCTTTAAAGGTGATGGAAGCTGCTGAGACACTGAGCTTAGACGCCCCCTTTCACATCCTGGAACATACACAAACTCACAACTTCAATGATGCTGTTGATTGGACACAGAAGATTTTGTTGTGACCAATCCTGTGATGATCTGCACTTCTTGATGCTGCAGGTTCGCGTGAAGAAAACTATAAAATGTGTGTGAAAAGGAAGCAGACGTTCAGACTCCTGCTCCCCTGGACGACCTGCCTAGACTCTCTTCTGTCTCCCGGAACAAAAGACGTCACACTCTTGGTGTCTCCACTCAGGTGCCTCTTCTAAGGTAAGACTTAGTTTGTTAGTGATTCACAAAAACTTTAACACACACTCCAAAATCTTGATGAGCTTAGATGAACTTTTATTTGTCCCTGTACATGAAGCTACAGTCTGCAACATGTGTCAAATGTTGTTCATAGAACTATTGTACAGAACTATCTGACGCACTGTTCACACTGTAATCAGGCTGCAGCTTCATCGTCACAGACGTCTGTACCTGCTCTGGTTACAGCGAGTGAAGCGAGAACCAACGAATCCCTCATCAGCTCAGAAAGACATAAGGTGAGGAACCTTGTTACTGCACTAACATGGTCTGACAGTATCATGGAGAAATGAGCAGCTGTTCAATTTACTGCATCAAAGTTTCCATCAGACAAATGTTCCTGTTTGTTCTTCTCCAGGGAACAATGAAGATCCTGTTTGTATGTGGGCTGCTGATGCTGATCTCTGACTCTGTGCTGCCTGCAAAGAAAAAATCAAAAGTCACCACCACTGTGTCACCTGCCAGGGTTAAAGAACGCTATGAGAATTTTAAAAGACAACATATAGCGGATAACACGGAATGGAGTGACTGTGACTCAATGATGTCAAAAAGGACAATCTATGATGACAACGGCAGCTGTAAGGAAACCAATACGTTCATTTTAGCTAATGAACAGACCATCCAAGCCATTTGTAAAGGTCAAGGAACAAGGGAGGACACATATAGTAATATAGCATTTAAAGTTATTGTCTGTGACCTACATCAGGGAGCCACGTACCCTAATTGTACGTATAAAGGTACAAGTTCCACTAATAAAATTGTAGTCTCCTGTGAAGGAGATTTTCCTGTTCACTTCAAAAAAACGTACAGAGGAAAGTGAGTGACATGCACACGTACTTAAGATGCTTGTTTAACAAATGTCAAATATTTCACACGTTAGGATCATTTATAGATGTTACTTTGAACTCACCACCTTTATCTGATTTTATCTTATGGTTGAAGTAATAAAATAACATCTTATTTTAAAATAAGATGGTATTTTATTAGGATAAGATGGCATCCCGCAGACTCACTGCAGAGATATTTAATTCTAAATGTTTTTGATGATGCTCACCCTCCTAATCAGTGTTGGAATTTCAGCAATTTCTGCTTGACTTGTGTATTTCTCAGCTTCTTATATATTGTAAATCAATATAACTCCTATTAAAGAGCCAACTAATTGTCTCTTTTTTCCCATACTCTATACAGTGGGTAGAATCATACCTGGTACAAAGAAATCAATGTGTTACATTAATAATCCAACATCCACTTACTTGAAAATCAGTTAGTTGTACCTCAGGGTTTTGTTTCGGACCATTAATATTTAGCAGATACATAAATGATCTCCCAGGTTGCTGTCTATCCAATGTACAATGCCACATCTATGCTGATGATGCAGTCATATAATTCTCTGTAAATAACAAACATCAAGCTGCTCAAGAACTGTCATCTGCAATGAGGAATTTGTCAGAGTGGCTGCAAAAGTCTCAATTGGTCCTCAACAAACTTCAGGTTAAATTTAAATCCACATCAGGTTAACAGTGTAGTAAAAACCCTTTCACTTGCATATCGTGTGTAACTCACTTATATATTTTACATGGAGCTGTTTCTTTTCAATATGAAACGTGTGAGTACTTATTGTTTTCATGCATGGGAGTGAACGAAGACACATACCTGTGTCTTTAGTGCCAATGAGATCATTTTTACAAATAGCATTTATGACCAGATTGATGGATTTCCTTTGTCCTTTATTGTAGTTTATTCCTCTGTAGACAGTTTGAAAGGCTTTTGTTTTGCTCTAATCATCATTTGAAGATGTCCTACTCTTTATTAAACATTTGCAAACCTGATATTAGCACATTATTGGTCGCCATCTGTCTGTTTATAAAAATCTGTTCCATAGCTCTCTTGATTATGAAAACTCTGAACAAAGCTTTGGTTAAATTTGTGTAACCATGAGTTTACTTCAGTGTAACAACATATCAGTCTCTTTATTCACGAAAAGACAAACCTGTTACACTTTTTGTATATTTTGTCTTTCGCTGACTTGGTAAACTCTGAGTTTTTAATGAAATCGTATCTGTATCGGTGTAACATGACAACATTTTCTAGCTGCTGTTCTCTGAATCATTTGGGAACTTTTCATACTAAAACATCACCGGGCAATAACCAAGTAAGGAGTAAATTTCAACTAGTGTCTTTGTATCTGCCATTGACATAAAAGGTTTTATGGGTGTCAAAGGGCTTAAACATCCAAATAAAATGAAATACAACATACAGATACATATTTACATACAGTATTTTGTTTGATTATGTACATACTTACTACAGCCTACACGTCTGTATTTAATAAAGTGTGTTGTATTCCATATTATTTCTACTTTGGAAATAAGTAAACTACGTTTTTAATAGTCAGGTATCTTTGGATGATCGTTGATGGCTAAATGTGCCGTGTGGAGACTCTTCGACTGATAACATCATAGATAGCCCAATTTAATTTGTCACAGTCATGTGTTTTTGAGATTTGTAAAAAATTATCATGGCATGAATTCATCATGCTACATTTGAACCGAATCATCACACAGAAGACACATGTCCGTGTTGTCCAGCAGAAGGCAGCACAGAGCTGAAAACAACAAATGCTCAAATAATGGGACATTATATAATTTCTGGCATCAGTCATAGCAGACGCCTTTTCTCATTAACAGTTATGGACAAGGAAAAATAACTAAAAAGAGAACCAGCTGTCCGCCTCTGTTATACAGTGAGTATAGTGAGGTGGGCTTTGTGGGCTTGGTAACAGGCCACAGGGTCAGTAGCTCGATTCCCCTCGATTCCTTGGGCGAGAAACCAAACCCCAAGCTGCTCCTGGTGGGTCAGATAAACACCCTGCATGGCAGCTATACAGAAGTAAAGTTATTATAGTGATTATGGTTATTATTTTAACAGAAGCCCTTGGTTAATTTGCATACTCATCTTGAACAGAGACCCGTCTGTCACCTGTGTCTGTACAGATACAGACTCTTCATTTGAATCAGCTCATTGTTTGAGCTGCCACTTATCAAACTCTTTGTGAACGACCAATGAAGCTTCCTCATTAAACAGGTAGAGGCTGCCTATGTTCCTCCTTAAAATGTGAAGATAGACAGACAAATTAACCCGTTCAGCCAATGTGTGATATCAAGGGGACTAAAAAGGACTTTTAAAAAAAATCAGCACATTGACCAACCCAGCCTGTTCAAAAGACTAAGAAGAAGAGAAGTGTGACGACAGGGCTTTACAGATAAAAAGGGACGGACAAACTAATCTGTATATTACAGTGTAACAACAAAGTACAAGCACGGAACACGATCACCTGGTTGGAAGTTTTATTGCAGGACTGGTGTACCTAACAAACTGGCAGCTGGGTGTAGGCCTACTTAGCCAAACTCTTTAGAGTCCAGTGCTTTCAATGTTGCCATCACACTGAGTGATAGGGAGTTTCTCTGTGTCATGGTTAAGAAAATGATTGTGCAAACAAAGAACTTTCCCGACCTGCTCTTGTCTCTGTGAATTTACATTGTGTATCTATAACGCAGAGCCGTCTGTGTACAGACACAAACTCTACCGTACTCTTCAGTCAAATCAGCCTAGTGTTTTATCAAACTCTTTGTGAATAAGCAACGAGGCTGTTTTACTTTACACAGTTAGTTCTGTGTGTATTATCATGTGACATATCACTATAACTGTCTCCAAAGAATGAATCATGAGGTTGCCGCATTTACTGTTTTTTACTGACAATACTCCTTGTGTAGCTGTGAAACTGGCAACATAAAAGCAGGTAATGAGCATCAAATGCTGAGGATGTAGGTGTGCGACTGAAAATGTTCTTGTAAATGTCCAAAATTCAGTCTAGAAAGTTACAGTTTGGTGTTAGGAGTCAGACTGAGGTTGGGAATGTGATCACAGTGCTGCTAAATTTAAGAAGCGCTCTATCAGCAAATCTTCCCTGAATAAATAAGAGTTTAAAACCTGCATTGGTCACAAATGATACAAAACAATGACACAAAACTGGGAACTCAGCACTTTAATTTGAATGTCATCAAATCCACGTCAAATGAAGAAATTACTGAGGAACTCTAGAGACATTTCATTGTTGCTTTTAAATACAGTGATGCCAGTGATGAGCTACACTGTGTGTCCACTGACGTGATATTGATTCTGTGACCTTCCGTCCACTATCTGAACCACTTTCCTATTTTACATGATCGACTTGCATATCAATGTTGGTAAGTGACTTCCATTTATTTGTGCTCATGGAAATTGGTGGCAAGCAGCTGGTTCCCAGCCGTCCAGGCAGGATATAAGACCTCACTGCAAGCCGACTGCAGCTTCAGGGAATTTGTGCGTCTCCACTCGTTTTCCCAAGTATAAGGTAAGACATTCGCTCGTTAGCGGGTCCTTTGCCCAATAGGCACGTGTAACATCACTTAATTACCCATTCTTCTGGAATCCTCAAAATTACAAGTTATCAATAAACAGAAAGGTTATGTGCATACTTCTGTGTAAATAGCAAACCTAGTGTTCATCGCTCAGCTAGAGGTGACAAGCCTGTTTCTGTCCTCAGCTCTTTATATCAACTATTCAGGCTGCAGCTTCAGAGAGTTTCCTTCACTGAAAACATCTTTACCAACTCCTGCCTGAACCCACAAACCAACGCGTCACTCATCAGCCCAAAAATAAGGTAAGAATTTTATTAGAATAAGTTCCTATTAAAAGTGTTTTATGGTCTGACTTCCATTTACAGAAACATATACACTCAAATGTGCTCACAATTTGACAAAGTAACAGTAATAATTGCATAATTACATTTACAACCTCCATTTTAACCTGTTTGTAAGTCAAGCCAGCTGACCTCCTTATAAATAGAAATCCCAGGTACATCCAAGAAGAAAAACGCCTTTAGATTCAGTTTCACTTGAGCCTGTGTTTCACCAAAGGTTCTACATTTAAACGTAGAAAAGCTGCTCTGATGTTTCATATCTCTACATTATGAGAACAGGATGAATTCTAGATAAAACTGGCTAAAAGTCGTTCTTCATCTTCTGTCTGAATTATTCTCTCCTGTCTTTTCTTCACCAGTGAACCATGAGGATCGTGTTCGCCTGTGTTCTGCTGGTGCTGCTGTCTGTCACACAGTTCTCTGCAGCTCTGACCTTCTTCCAGAAGCATGTTGTGGATGGAATGACACAAGATAAATGTCCTGCAGTAATGCAGGAATATGGGAGATACAATGATCATGAGCAATGCAAACACATAAATACATTCCTTCCAGTTACAACCCAGGAAGTCATGTCTCTCTGTGCAGACGGTGATGGCGATAAACAACTTAAAATAAGTTTTGTTGTTGATTGTGAACACGATGGGGTTAGTGCATATCCTAACTGTGTTTACATCGGTAAAACTTATAGTTCTCCTTATGCTACAATCCGTTGTGAAAATGGACATCCTGTACACCTGGGTAATTTACCCAGGGGCCGATGCAGGGATGATTTTTAAAAGAACTTTAATTCCCCAATTTTTCACATCCGTGTTTTCTTCTTTATCCATCTTCTGCTTTTGCTATGGCCACGTTCTTTGCTGCCATGTGTAGGTGACGGGAAAAGTGTGAATCGCTTAAAACAAAGTAGCTGTTCATCAAAAATTGTGGTTCAGTGTTTTACATCAATAATATTTTTGCTGTTTTAAACCGACACATCTATATATCAGTAAATTCTTGCTTTTGTTGTCTTTTGAAATAAAAGCAATTGTTCATTTACTGTTGTAATTGTTTCATTGTTAACAAGAATTTAAAATGCTAAAGAAAATATATAAAATATAATAGGTATAATATGTATTATATTTCTCTTTATACAAAGTCCGTGTGTCATGATCCCTAACCTGGACTATTTATTGATCAGTTCTCTGCCACTGCTGTACACGCCCTCTTCCATTATACACATATATCAAGCACAACGTTATGACCACCTGTGCAATTTAATGCAATACAGTGGCTTTGCCATGAATTAATAATTTCCTATTTTTCTGAAGAAACTTTTAACATGGTGACACCAAAACATTAGAACCACCACCTTCCATAATGAACTCCAGTACAAATCCACCACAATCTGAAATAATAAGCAGAATAGAATTATTACTTTTCTGACAGTTTCAACTTAAGAAAACTGACAAAAATATAATATTACCAGTAGAATTCATGGGAGGACCTCTGGATTCGGATAGTATGAAGTTCCACAGGTGGTCATAATGTTGTGCCTGATCCGTGTGGTTTTTCTATGCAGTAGCTGAATTTCCTTGCACACAGTGAAGTATCTCAGTGTGATCAGCAGAGAGCAGCAAAGATTCAAAGCTGTGAGGACACGGACAAACTGGTGGAAGAGTTTAACACACTGTTAATGAACGTACGTGTGTGTGTATGTATTTTCACACGTGGCTTTGTCACGCTCACAATAAAAACCTGCTCAGTCTAACTTTCTTTGCTATTTACCGGCAATAAACCACACACACACGGACACTTACTAATTGAAAAAGGCTGATGCACTTATATTCCCTTCTATTTCCATAATCTCTCAGCCATGTTGTAAATTTATCATACATCTAAAGTTATGTATGCTGTTGCCCTCATGCTCATATCATTGGTTGTAAAACTGACCACAGAGTCGTGTTTGTCTTTCCATAGACACAAACAGTTGGGACGCAGGTGTTGGACTGAAATGTTCCCTCTGAATATTCACAGTTCACATGGTTACAGTAAATCCATCCAGCAGAGTATGCAGCTTGTTTTAATACTGTTTAAATAGAGATATGATTTACCTTGAGTGTTCGATGCTTCGGACACTTGCTGATGTCCCCTCAGGTCAGCCCCAGTTCATCTGTGCTGCCTCAGGATGACAAACAGAAGCGCTCAGCTTATTCTTTGCCCCCTTTTTCCCTTCAGTCGTCATTCAACAGGTCAGTTTAACCAGAGACACAGTTAATGTGAGTCGTCAAACTGTGACCACAGACACAGTGCTGCTAACAAATAATAGTTGAAAAGTCAAGTTCTAACAATAATGATCAGCGCAGTGTTGATATGAGCTTTGGTATTAGTAAAGTTGAGTTGAGTATTAGCACCCATCATGTAATATTTAATCAAGTTACTATAAATATGTGTCTATAGGTGCTGTGCAGGTACAACATTGTTACTAATAAGTTTACATTAAGTTTGCTGTACTTACCCTGTACGTTGCAGACTGTGTGTCTCTCTGTGACCATGAGACGACCTGGAGACCTGTCCAGGGGGAGCCCTGCCTCTCGGATGTGCTCCAGCCCCCAGTGACCCTAAGCAGGATGAGTACTAAGTGATAATGAATGGACAGAGGAAATACACTCACATACATTTAATAGTAAATTGTTTAAAATAATTTGTAATCGCTGACTGAACAGCCCCAAGAGCGAGGACTGCTTCACTGTCCACAAATGGGTTGGACTCGCTGAAATGATCTTAACTTTGTGAACTTGACCAACATGGATATTTTGCATAATCTACTTGTGTATCTCATAAAATTGTCTTCATCTGATTTCTGTTTCGATAAAAGTTTAGTCAAATTGAACAGACAGATCTGTGTTTCCCATCCAGCTGGACATCTTACCATGAGTCACTGTGAGCAAACTGCAGCTTCAAAGTTTCTTTCATTGACGACATTAGCTGTAATTCAGTCATTATTATATTAACTGACGTCTCTAACAAAGTTATCCTTACTGGTTATTAACGCATCAAAGAGATGAATCCATATCCAATTTCATATTCACAGTTTAAAGTGATAGTGGCTAATAATATGATAAGACTGCTGCTGTGGTCTTGTGTTCCCAAGAACTTGAACAGAACTTGAAAGAACATGGAAACAGGCCTAATCCTTTTTAAAAGCAACACACTGTAGAAACAAGTGTGGGACAATGTTTTTGCTGAATATCCAGAAAATTCAAAGTCATAGTTAAATAGTTAAATTTACAATATGAAACATTTGTCAAATATTTTTAATTGAACTATTCTTCAGAACTTATTTTAATGGTGCAGGTAAATCTTTACTGATCCCACATCAGTGAAATTTACTTGTTTGCACTTTGTTCTGAACAGCACTGGCAGCAGTGCAGATGTGTTTACTTCTAAATGTTTTTCAGTGAGACTCCATCCTCTAACCAGTGTTAGAATTTTAGTGATTTATGCTTGATTTCTAACTTCTTATTTCTTAGTATTTTAACAGTGAACCCGCAGAGCATTGCGAGGTGTAGAGAGCGAAGCTGTTTCTGAGCGGGCAGAGGGAGAGTACAATCGATTTGAGATAAAACAATTACTTGACTACAGGCTTAGCAGCTTTCAGCTTTAATTTGCATCCACATCAGATTGACAGTGTAGTAACTGAAGGCTATTCACTTGCATATCTTGTATAACTGATTGCATATTTAGCATGGAGCTGTTTTCAGTAATGATATCTAAAATAAAACGGTGCTCTACTAGAGGCAAAGATGATACCTACTATTCACATACTATATTGTTCATTGTCATCTGTGTTGCTTGCTCAGTTTAGAAGCACAATGAATAGATCGTGGTTGCAGGTAATAAAAACATCAACTCTGGACATGGATGTTGAAAACCAACCTTATATACAGTAGACATACTTTAAAAAACTGACTATGGAGGTACAACAATGAATTCTTGGTGAATGTCTATTTTACATGCTGTATTTGCATATCTCACTACAGAGCTATCTTTAATAGGTTTGGGTCTGATAAATAGCGATCTTTATTCAAACTAAACACAGAAACAGGTGTTGCTCTTGCACCTGGCCACTATATAATGAGCTCCCCTTAAGCAGATTACAGCTTCAGAGAGTTTCCTTCACTGAAGACATTGTCACCAACTGGTTCCACAAACCACAGACTCCTGCCTGGATTCAGAAGGTAAATCTACTTACCAATCACTCGTCATCCAAACAAAAAGGTAAAGAACTTTAATTGAACAAGTTTGTATTGACTGTGCTTGGTGGATAGACTGTCCCACTAAATGTCAATCAGACGTGTGTGACATTCAATCAGCAAAATAAGTTGTCCATCTTCTTTGTTATTTTAAAATGCTGATTGCTACCTTCAGAGCAGTTACCTAGATTTGCAGATAAATATCACTTTTTAAAAAAATTATTGCTATTTTCTGCAAAGCTGCAAACTTTATAAGTTTTTCCATTTTTATCCTCTTCACCAGTTAATCATGAAGCTCCACTTTGTCTGTTTCCTGCTGGTGCTGCTGTCTGCCCACACACTCTCTACGGAACCGACCTTCCAAGAGAAGCATGTCATTCAGGCGACGGACAACCAGAGAGATTGCACTACATTAATGAACAACAGGAATCTATTCACAGCAAAGGACAAGAAAGTTTGCAGGGCGGCAAATACCTTCATTGTGGAAAGTAACGAGCTGACCGTCAACAGTGTCTGTACAGGAGGTGTTAAAGAAAAGGAAAGTGACAAACCTTTTACAATTCTTGACTGCACATTTGATAAGAAAAAAAGTAAGTTTCCTACTTGTGTCTACATTACTGAGACTCGCAAGGCACGCATTATACTCAAATGTGAAAATGATCAGGCTGTGCACTACAAAGGTGCAAAAAGAATCTAAACGCAAGCATCAGTTTATTGTCAGATGTGTGATGTTTTTCTGGATTTACATCTTACTGCAGTTCTAGCTTTGCTTCTGACAGTTCTTCTGTGTGCTTTATAATAATAACAATAAGGAACTATGAGAATAAGTTGCTTTCTTTCAATAAACTCCAATTCATATTGTAGCAAACACATGTCATTTCCTGCGTCACTTGTGTAATAAACTTATTATGTAAAAAGCAGATTTCTTTTACTTCAAATTTGTTTACATTATGGAGAGTCTCATATTCATTTTTTTTAAGGTTGTGTACAAATATGTTGTATTTCTGTACTAAACCCCTGTACATGGATACTCATGGCTCACAAGCAGTAAAAAACAAAAACACCAACTATCTTACAGTGTATACAAGCCAAACTGTGTGTAGCCTCACATTACATGTATTAGAAAAAATAATAAACAATTGCCTTTTCACATTTTTTTAGGTGAGATTTTTGTATTTTATGCTGCAGTTGCCACCACCCATTTCTATGACTTTGATCTTCTAAAACTGCTACAGATTTCTGCTATTCAGTTCAATCTAATTGCTACATCTCTCAAAGAGGTGGACACATCAATTACTTTGTGTTTCCTGCTGCCTCATTTTGTAAGATAATTGTAAATATGTATTTCAGAGTTATGCCACTGAAAAAAAGATTAAAAAAAATAACAGATGTTTTCGGTGGTTTAGGTTTAGGTTTTTTTATTCGTTAAATAAGAATTATCAAGGTTAAAAGTTCAATACACTTCAAAAGGCCAACCAAACCTTTATCTTTTGAGGTCACTGAATGCACCACCACCAGGGTGATCACCATAAACACCACCTCCTCTTTTACCTGGGAGATGTAACAAGTGATGGAACATAGTCTGCAGCCCACGGTGAACTTCATGTTTCCTGTGTGTTATACAGTGTGTTTGTTACATTTTTGTCTGCATAAAAACCTGATTTAGAGTGAACCATCATGACTGGATGTTCATCATCGTAATATTGAAAATGCTTACTACTTACTATTCTAGTAAGTGTTATTTTGACCAGATTTTAAAATGAGAAATAACTGCCACACAAAAAACAGAATACATTTATAAAGTCCTGCCAGCTGTTCCTCCACCTGCTCTCTACTCTCACTGCAAATCACAATGTCATCTGCAAACATCATTGTCCAGGGAGATTTCTGTCTGACATCATCTGTCAACCTGTCCATCAGCATAGCAAACAAGAAGGGACTCAAAGCCGATCCTTGGTGTAGTCCCACCTCCACCTTGAACTCCTCTGTCTGACCTACGGCACATCTCACCACCGTCATGCTCCTCTCATACATGTGCTGGACTAATCTGACGTACTTCTCTGCCACTCCCGACATCCTCATACTGTACCACAGCTTCTCCCACACAGAGACTCCACTGCTGTCTCCTCTAGAAACTTCCACACCTCCACAGGTACGTCATCAGGACCAACAGCCTTTCCGCTCTTCATCCTTGTCAGAGCCTTCCTCACCTCATCCTTTCTAATCTCTGCTATTTCC
The DNA here is from genome assembly GCA_033026295.1 of Channa striata. Lineage (NCBI taxonomy): Eukaryota > Metazoa > Chordata > Actinopteri > Anabantiformes > Channidae > Channa > Channa striata. The sequence goes on from JAUPFM010000157.1 coordinate 38,334, forward strand.
TGCTCCACAACATCCACATCTTCCTCCCTTCTTTCCCTGTCATTTTCCTCATTCATCAGTTCCTCAAAATACTCCTTCCATCTTTTCTGCACACTCTACTGGCTTGTTAGCACCTTTCCATCTCTGTCTTTAATCACCCTTATCTGTTGCACATCTTTCCCTTCTCTATCTCTCTGTCTGGCTATCCTGTACAAGTCCTTCTGTCCTTCCTTCATGTCTAACCTGTCATACAGCTCATCATAAGCTTTCTGTTTGGCCTTTGCCACCTCCCTCTTCACTCTGCGCTGCACTTCCTTGTACTCCTGTCTACTTTTCTCAGTCCTTTCTACATCCCACTTCCTTTTAGCTAACCTCTTCCTCTGGATGCAGTCCTCTACTTCCTCATTCCACCACCAAGTGTCTTTATCTTCTTTCCTCTTTCCAGAGGACACACCAAGCACCTTCCTACCTGTTTCCCTGATTACCTCTGCTGTAGTTTCCCAGTCATCTTGAAGCTCTTCCTGACCATCCAAAGCCTGTCTCAACTTCTCCCTGAATTCCCCACAAGTTTCTTCATTCTTTAGCTTCCACCACTTGGTCTTCTTTTCTGTCTTTCCTCTCTTCTTCTTCCTGACCACCAGAGTCATCTTACACACCACCATGCAGTGCTGTCTGGCTACACTCTCTCCTACCACCACTTTACAGTCACTCACCTCCCTCAAATGACCTACATAGGATGTAGTCCACCTGTGTACTCCTACCTCCACTCTTGTATGTCACTCTGTGATCGTCTCTCTTCTGGAAGTAAGTGTTGACTACCGCCATTTGCATCCTCTTAGCAAAGTCCACCACCATCTGTCCTTCTGGATTCCTTTCCTTTACACCAAACCTGCCCATCACGCCCTCATCACCTCTGTTCCCCTCACCAACGTGCCCATTGAAGTCTGCTCCAACAACTAGTCTCTCTCCTCTGGGGATACTCTCTATGACCTCATCAAACTCACTCCAGAATCTCTCCTTCTCTTCTAACTCACAGCCAACTTGTGGAACATACCCACTGACTACGTTCACCATCACCCCTTCGATTTCTAGCTTTAGGCTCATCACCCTGTCTGAGACTCTTTTCACCTCTAGAACATTGTTCACAAACTCCCTCTTCAAGATCACACAGCACACACAGAACATCTACCTTCCTTCTCTCCATCATGTCTGCCAGCTCTCTACCTTTCCCTGTCATTGTTCTAACGTTAAGAGTCCCTACTCTCAGATCTAAGCTCCTGCCTTTCCTCTTCTCTCTCTGACCCCGAACCCTTCTGCCTCCTCTCCTTCTTCAACCAACAGTAGTCCAATTTCCATCGGCACCCTGTAGGTTAACAGCACCGGTGGCGGTCGTTGTTGACCCGGGCCTCGACTGATCCGGTATGAAAGTGGTATGGATGACTCGCATGGTTGTACTTGGCAAGTTTTACGCCGGATGTCCTTCCTGACGCAACCCTCTCTATTTATCTGGGCTTGGGACCGGCACAGAAGTTACTGGCTTGGATCCCCTGTGGTTAGATTGTCTCGACACATTTACTAATTTACTTAATGTAGGAAAAAGACCAGAGTTTCTGAAATGTAGATTTTTTTGTGTGTGCAATGTAAATTTATGCTTTAATGCAACAATACATCAGGTTGAGACAAACCTTGCCAACACAGACTAAAAGAAGCCTCAACGTTCACCATGAACCTACACGCAATATTAACACCGGTACTTTGACGTCTGACAGCTCCTGTCCTCTGCACATTATCAGACCTGGTGATTGGCAGATGAGCATCAGCTGCTCCGCTCAACCACAGAATGAAGCAGCACAGGAACAAAAATCAGCTCAGTACACGGACAAGTGCTGCCAAAGAAAAGTAAACTTAAATACAAATGGTAATAATCAGTGTAGACGTGTATTATAGCCAGTAGAAGAAGTTGGTCAGTGCTTCTGGTTTCCTTCTAATTCAAATGTGTTCAAATTGAAAATGTCTCACAGGTTATTTCAGTATTTCACTTATTAAAGGTAAAGCAGCTTTTTCCTTAAAGCTTAACTTCTACACTTCTACATCACTGACATTTTGTTGTTTTCACAGAATCACATCTTTTCTTCTTTCACAAGCAAGACGTGAGCAAATAGCACAATTAGGTCAGTGTAAATGTGCACGGGGGGAGAAGAATTAAGTGTTGTCTGATGTTCAGACTTCCCTTTTTTAATGAACCAAACTGTGGCTTGTAACTTTATGATATTTTCTGTGAACAGGATGCTTTGCACTTAAGAGAAAAAATTTTGTTTGCTGTCTTGTGAAAAAACTAGAATTGCCCTGTAAAATTATTATAAATTAATTGAGTTTATGTTCGCCCCAGCAGCCAGCTCACTCTCTACCCTCCTTTTCTCTGCAGACATCTTTCAACAGGTCAGTTTAACCACAGACTTTACTTCATCAGTGACACACTGAGAATTTATTTCCAAATAAATCAACATAAGAGCTGTAAAAGAATAAAAGTAAAAGAAGTCCGATACAAACCATAATGATCATGGTAGTGCTGACAGTGATCTGTGCTGTTACAGACGACAGACAACAACCACAGACAGACAGAGACAGAAAGTCCCGTCTGAGGTAGACACATGGTTTTTTGTAGCTGTTTTAAAGGCTTTTATTTTTGCTCTCAGCATCACTTGAAGATGCATAACAGTTTATTTAAATATTTCACACATTAAAAAAAATTGCAGCTTTTTGTCAGCACTTCTTTTGGTTTTCACAGCTCCGTCCTCCCTTCATCAGAAGGTTGTAGGTAAACAGCAGGTTCAGTGTAAATGTGCAGCTGTGAGCCAGTGATCAGAATTAGGTGTAAAAAAAAAAGTGTCTAAGATAAATATAATATTTTCAAAAACCTTTGCAGGTGCCTCTAAAAAGAATGAATATTTGACTTCAACATAAAAAATAAATTAGAAATAAGAGTTCAGACTTTCAGGTTTTATTTTCTGGCATATACGTTTTCTAAACAACATAGAACACAACACTTTTTTAACAGATGTTTTAAGGAGACGTAGCAGCCCATGTGTTTCTGGCTTGGCCACAGAGAAATACTCTGTACTTCACTGAAGAAACAGCTGCTCCTTAAATACGTTATTATAACAGAAAATAAAATGTTATAAATTTAGACTACTAAACAGGAAGTTCAAATGGAGCTAATCAACAGTAAAAATTGTTTTTGCATGCAATGTTAAACATTTAATTGTTCCTGCTTCACAACTGCAGAATTCACATATTATATATATATAATATATTATAATGAAGCTGTACAGAGTTTTGTCCTTTAAAGGTGATGGAAGCTGCTGAGACACTGAGCTTAGACGCCCCCTTTCACATCCTGGAACATACACACACTCACAACTTCAGTGATGCTGTTGATTGGACACAGAAGATTTTGTTGTGACCAATCCTGTGATGATCTGCACTTCTTGATGCTGCAGGTTCGCGTGAAGAAAACTATAAAATGTGTGTGAAAAGGAAGCAGACGTTCAGACTCCTGCTCTCCTGGACGACCTGCCTAGACTCTCTTCTGTCTCCCGGAACAAAAGACGTCACACTCTTGGTGTCTCCACTCAGGTGCCTCTTCTAAGGTAAGACTTAGTTTGTTAGTGATTCCCAAAAACTTTAACACACACTCCAACATCTTGATGAGCTTAGATGAACTTTTATTTGTCCCTGCACGTGAAGCTACAGTCTGCAACATGTGTCAAATGTTGTTCATAGAACTATTGTACAGAACTATCTGACGCACTACACACTGTAATCAGGCTGCACCTTCATCGTCACCGACGCCTGTACCTGCTCTGGTTACAGCGAGTGAACCGAAAACCAACGAATCCCTCATCAGCTCAGAAAGACATAAGGTGAGGAACCTTGTTACTGCACTAACATGGTCTGACAGTATCACGGAGAAATGAGCAGCTGTTCAATTTACTGCATCAAAGTTTCCATCAGACAAATGTTCCTGTTTGTTCTTCTCCAGGGAACAATGAAGATCCTGTTGGTATGTGGGCTGCTGATGCTGCTCTCTGACTCTGTGTCTGGACGTCAAATCCAAATACGAGTTGAAAGTTCAGACTCTGTGTTTCCTACAATAGAAACAGATGAATCAACAAAACCACAGCCTGAAGAACGCTACGAGAAGTTCAGAAGACAGCATATAGATAAAGATATGACTGAGCAGAAATGTGATTCAGTGATACTTAAGAATAATATCTCTAATGCTGACAAAAACTGCAAGGAAATCAATACGTTCATTTTGGCTGGTGAAGATGAGGTCAAAGCCATTTGTAAAGGTGTAAAAGATGAAATGATACAAAGTCAGAAAGAGTTTAATATTGTTGACTGTAAACTAACAAATGTGGGAGCCAAGTTCCCTGACTGTAAATATGAGGGTACACGTCTTACTAAGAAAGTTGAAGTCAAATGTGAAGAAGAATTACCTGTTCACTATGAGAAACACTTAGAGTAAGTGACATCTGCGTCTGCTTAAGCTGCTTGTTTAACAAATGTTAAATATATCACGTGATGAACTTTTATAGATGTTACTTTGAACTCATCACTTTTACCTGATGTATCTTCTTCTTGCTAAAAAGTCATAAGTCAGAGACACTGGCCAAGATTGTTTATTCTCTGAACATGTAACATCAGATTTCACAGAAATGACAATGAAATATTCTCTCTTTCATATCTTTCCTGTAGCTCGCAAAAATAAAATCTCTATGAAGCAATTTATTTTACTGAATGTTCTTTTATGTTGGTTTTTAATTGTTTTTAGATGTTAAAGATGAATTGAGTCAGGAATATTTGCTGTGAAAAAGCTTTTCTTTTACTAAACAGCATCTCTTGGTTTTACACACCATGTTTAAACCTCATAAACTGGTTGGTTTTATCATGTCCACTAAGAGACAAAAGTTTTATGATGTTATCTGTGAACCAACAGGAACTAGGTTTAAACTCATCTGGGTTAAAATCAGTTCAGTATTTTAGGACTTGGCACATTGATAATGCATAACACAGCTGTTTTTTGAAGATCCCATTTGTATGTTTGCTGCTGCTCTACGACAATGTGCTGTCTGCGAAAATAATGAGTAAAACAATAAAAGCAGCATATAGACAATACGTTAAATGAGAATAACCGTGATAAGGCACTTTTCAGTAACAACATCTTTATACACAACAATTGGCTGTTGAGCAGAAGTTCAAAGCCGTTTGTGAAGGAAAACTAAATGAGATGGGATGAAAAATGGGATATAGTATTTTGAAACTTTACACTAACACATTTTATACAGTCAAATGTGAAAATGTACCTGCTCACTATGCGTATCACATTGAGTGAGTTCTCTTTATGACCTTGCATCTCGTTTGCATATTATTATGTATCTTCCACACAGAAGTCTCTGTGGTATATTTGTGTTCAGAAGAAATGACTCCACTTCTGTTCATTGTGTTTGCTGAAGTGGACATTTGTCCTCTAATTCCCAAAAGGAAAAAAAATCTCTACGATCTAACTTGTTGCCTCAGGGACTTTATTGTACTGATAGTTTTTAGCATTTTGTTATGAATTTTATATTTTGAAGTGGAATGGAGTCAATAATATTAACTCACACACTTATTGATTTTACAGTCTCAACTGAATGACATTTGTGAAGATTACTAACAAAAAGGAAGAAGTAGGTTTAAAACAGACATTTTTTTTCTCTCGCACTGAATCAAACTGCACAATACATTACAAGTTTGAATGGAATTGATAAATGAAAGATAAATTATCATAAAACAACTTGTTTCACATTTTTCTAAATAGGAATATTAGTTATTAGATAAATATTGTTAGCAGTGTAACAACACTGTCACAACACGTGTTGTAAATGTGTCATAGCAGATCAGTACAGAAATCAGAAATGTGACTATGACTTTGCGTTTATTTTCTGCATAACTTCCATTTACCCTCTAAACATTTGCGGTTTGATATAATGACTCCTCTTCTTTTTTTATCTACGTACATCGCCGCTGTTTGTCGCGCAGTTCCCAAAGAAATAAATCTGTATAAAGCAATTTGTTGCCTCAGAGAATTTCTGTTACTAAATATTTCCTCAACATTTGTTTTGTCATTTTCTCATCAAGTCAAGATGTAAAAGAGGAACTGAATCACTAATATTAACTCAGACAAATTCCATCTAACCCAGACCACACACACTCAGAGGATCATTATGAAAACCACCAACATGAAGGAGCAACTAGCTTTAAATTCATTTAGGCTAATTTGTGAAAACATTGCTCATTGACTGATTGATAGAAACTCATTTCTATCTGGCAACTTTTTCCACCTGGAAAGAAAACACTCACCAGATGTTGATCTACTGTAGTAAAGGTTAGTTTCCACTGACTTATTAATGTTACTTGTTGGCAGTGGTGGATGAAGGACTCAAAAACTTTACTTAAGTAAAAGTATAAATAGGACATTTCTACTTAAGTAAAAGTAAGTAAGTACATGATTTATGTTTTACTTAAAATATTAAAAGTCGATGTCATTTCGACAGTAAATGTCTGTGCTGCTTCTGTTATTCGCACCTGGTTTAATCCGCTTCCTATATAAAGAAAGAACAAAAAAATCCCTTCGGTCCATCAGTCATATTAATGTGTGAATCAGCAAAGACCAGCTCTGTCCCAGTTCTCAGAGCACTAGGAACAAGAACTCGAACAGCTCCACTTCACATCTCGACGTTTTGTTTTGTCCCTGTTTCGCCCTGCCTCACTTCCTGTTTTCAGCTTTTACTTTGAAGGCCTGTCTGCTCCGCTTCCTGTTCCTCGCCCATCCGCCCTGACTGCGTTCACCTGTTCCGGTTAATTGATTCGTGCCTGTCCGTTTGTCGCTGCGCCTCCTCCTGGACTCGGGTTTCTGTGCCCTGCCTGTTTCCCCGTTTGTTCAGAGGTCAGGTTTACTGCTTGTTCCGTTTTTCTGCCCCCGTTTATTAACTCTGTTTTGTTGTCTGGTTGTTTATGCTAAACCTCCACTAGTTTCTCCGGACTTGGCTCCTTTAAAACAGTAGCTGAACAATCCGTAACACCTTTCTGCGCGTTTGGCACAGGCAGAAGGAGGAAGACAACACGGAGCAAACGTCTTATTTAAAGGCACATTTTACTATGAATCCAGTAGTTTAGGTCTAAAACATAAAAAAGTTTAGTCCTTCAGTCCGGCGGTTTTCACTGTAGCTGCGTGCGCGCTCCCGCGCAGTGAAGGCGCGTGTCAGAACAGAGACCAAACTCAGCACAACACCGGCTCAGACTGAGACCTGCTACTGTTCAAACTAGTGTCAACTGTCCCAGGCGTGAAGTCAGTATTCCTCATGAGCTGAGGATCCGTGTGAAAGACGTGGAAATTAACAAAAGCAATTGAACATGCTCTTATAAAAGATGCAACAAAACATCACAAATCCCTGAATTTAAAGCAATAAATGAATGATCAAATTATTTCCACAGTATCACATCATTAAAACTTACTTGACCTAAAAAAGTAAAATGGTATTATTAAATTGTTATCTTGAAACAAAATGTTTGGGTTTGTAGAAGGTAGGTAATATTGTCGTTTTGGTTATATTATAGTCAAAATGTTGAAATGTGTCAACGATGGGCAATTGTTCTGTGTTTGTTCTGCATGACTCTTTTGAATATACCTAACTGAATTATTACCTGGCTGCTGCAAACAGGTAAGAATTGTAGGACAACTGTGTCACCAGCTGTAATAACCATAACGGTTTCCAGCAATTCAATGGAAAAAAACAGAGAAATTCTCTCATCGTTCTCTCATTCAGCATCACAGAAAGTGGCTGATTTTGTTTCGAGCTATAGTGGTACAACTTTTACATTGCTGGACTGGTCCTTTAAACAATATTTTGATCTGAATATTTGGAGAATATTTGTATTTAGTCATTAGTTGGTAACTTCACCTCCACTTAACTTTAGTCTTTGTGCTTCTTTCCCACTGAATCAAATGGGACAATATGTGAAGTTTGAATGGAAATATAAATCATGATTGAAGGATAAAACAACTTGTTTCACACATATTTTTTATTTTTTTACATAAGGCAAAATTACAGAATCATAGTGATGAGATCTTCTCTTGGTGAACGTTCATGTCTCATCAAACAAAATTGCACATATACATAATGTCTAAATCAAAACATCCACAGAGCTATAAACTGCTTCACTATCTACATACGGGTTGGACTTTTTTTGTGAACTTGGCTGACGTGTATATTTTGCATAATCTACCTGCATATCTCACAAAGAGAATTGTCTTTATTGGATTTCTGTTTAGATAAAAGTTCAGTCCATTTGAATGGACAAGCATTTGTTTCCCATTAACCTGATCATAATATTTTGAACTCACTCACAGAATTCTTTTTTTTTTTCCATCGAAGCCATTGTCTCTAACTGGTGCCTCGGACGAGCGTCTTCCCACTGGATTCAGCAGATGAATCTGTTTGCCACTCATCAACCGAGAAGAAAGTAAATGAACAAGTTTGTGTTGAAAGCGGACGGACTTCTCCCAACTGAATGTCGGTCAGATGTGTCGTCAAATTTAAAACAGTCAATATTTCATTTGTTTCTTTACCCAATCAGCTTTAGTGATGATGTTTTTCTTGTCCAGATATTTAAAGCAGTTGCAGATTTGGTTTGAGATGTCACACTAATACATCTATACACTATAAAATCCTCTTAGCAGAGTCCACTACCATCTGTCCTTCTGGATTCCTTTCCTTTACACCAAACCTGCCCATCACCTCCTCATCACCTCTGTTCCCCTCACCAACGTGCCCATTGAAGTCTGCTCCAACAACTACTCTCTCTCCTCTGGGGATACTCTCTACGACCTCATCAAACTCACTCCAGAATCTCTCTTTCTCTTCTAACTCACAGCCAACTTGTGGAGCATACCCACTGACCATGTTCACCATCACCCCTTCGATTTCTAGCTTTAGGCTCATCACCCTGTCTGAGACTCTTTTCACCTCTAGAACATTGTTCACAAACTCCCTCTTCAAGATCACACAGCACACACAGTACATCTACCTTCCTTCTCTCCATCATGTCTGCCAGCTCTCTACCTTTCCCTGTCATTGTGCCAACGTTAAGAGTCCCTACTCTCAGATCTAAGCTCCTGCCTTTCCCCTTCTCTCTCTGACCACGAACCCTTCTGCCTCCTCTCCTTCTTCGACCAACAGTAGTCCAATTTCCACCGGCACCCTGTAGATTAACAGCACCGTGGCGGTCGTTGTTAACCCGGCCTCGACCGATCCGGTATGAAAGTGGTATGGATGACTCGCATGGTTGTACTTGGCAAGTTTTACTCCGGATGCCCTTCCTGACGCAACCCTCTCTATTTATCTGGGCTTGGGACCGGCACAGAAGTTACTGGCTTGCATCCCCTGTGGCTAGATTGTCTCGACACATTTACTAATTTATTAAATATTATTTGGTAACACCGGTACTTTGACGCCTGACAGCTCCTGTCCTCTGCACATTATCAGACCTGGTGAATGGCAGATGAGCATCAGCTGCTCCGCTCAACCACAGAATGAAGCAGCACAGGAGAAAAAAATCAGCTCAGTACATGGACAAGTGCTGCCAAAGAAAAGTAAACTTAAATACAAATGGTAATAATCAGTGTAGACGTGTATTATAGCCAGTAGAAGCTGGTCAGTGCTTCTGGTTTCCTTCTAATTCAAATGTGTTCAAATTGAAAATGTCTCACAGGTTATTTCAGTATTTAACTTATTAAAGGTGAAGCAGCTTTTTCCTTAAAGCTTAACTTCTACACTTTTACATCACTGACTTTTTGTGGTTTTCACAGAATCACATCTTTTCTTCTTTCACAAGCAAGACGTGAGCAAATAGCAGGTCAGTGTAAATGTGCACGGGGATAAGAATTAAGTGTTGTCTGATGTTCAGACTTCCTTTTTTAATGAGCCAAACAGTGGCTTGTAACTTTATGATATTTTCTGTGAACAGGATGCTTTGCTCTTAAGAGAAAAAAATTGTTTGCTGTCTTGTGAAAAACTATAATTGCCCTGTAAAATTATTATAAATTAATTGAGTTTATGTTCGCCCCAGCGCCAGCTCGCTCTCTGCCCTCCTTTTCTCTGCAGACATCTTTCAACAGGTCAGTTTAACCAGGGACAAACGAAGACCACAGACTTTACTTCATCAGTGACACACTGAGAATTTATTTCAAATAAATCAGCATAAGAGCTGTAAAAGAATAAAAGTTAAAAAGTCCGATACAAACCATAATGATCATGGTAGTGCTGACAGTGATCTGTGCTGTTACAGACAACAGACAACAACCACAGACAGACAGAGACAGAAAGTCCCGTCTGAGGTGGACACATGTTTTTTTGTAGCTGTTTTAAAGGCTTTTATTTTTGCTCTCAGCATCACTTGAAGATGCATAACAGTTTATTTAAATATTTCACACATTAAAAAAAATTGCAGGTTTTTGTCAGCACTTCTTTTGGTTTTCACAGCTCCGTCCTCCCTTCATCAGAAGGTTGTAGGTAAACAGCAGGTTCAGTGTAAATGTGCAGCTGTGAGCCAGTGATCAGAATTAGGTGAAAAAAAAAGTGTCTAAGATAAATATAAGATTTTCAAAAACCTTTGCAGGTGCCTCTAAAAATAATGAATATTTGACTTCAACATAAAAAATAAATTAGAAATAAGAGTTCAGACTTTCAGGTTTTATTTTCTGGCATATACGTTTTCTAAACAACATAGAACACAACACTTTTTTAACATATATTTTAAGGAGATGTAGCAGCCCATGTATTTCTGGCTTGGCCGCAGAGAAATACTCTGTACTTCACTGAAGAAACAGCTGCTCCTTAAATACGTTATTATAAAATGAAATAAAATGTTATAAATTTACACTACCAAACAGGAAGTTCAAATGGAGCTAATCAACAGTAAAAATTGTTTTTGCATGCAATGTAAAACATTTAATTGTTCCTGCTTCACAACTGCAGAATTCACATATTATATATATATATAATATATTATAATGAAGCTGTACAGAGTTTTATCCTTTAAAGGTGATGGAAGCTGCTGAGACACTGAGCTTAGACGCCCCCTTTCACATCCTGGAACATACACACACTCACAACTTCAATGATGCTGTTGATTGGACACAGAAGATTTTGTTGTGACCAATCCTGTGATGATCTGCACTTCTTGATGCTGCAGGTTCGCGTGAAGAAAACTATAAAATGTGTGTGAAAAGGAAGCAGACGTTCAGACTCCTGCTCTCCTGGACGACCTTCCTAGAGTCTCTTCTGTCTCCCGGAACAAAAGACGTCACACTCTTGGTGTCTCCACTCAGGTGCCTCTTCTAAGGTAAGACTTAGTTTGTTAGTGATTCACAAAAACTTTAACACACACTCCAACATCTCGATGAGCTTAGATGAACTTTTATTTGTCCCTGTACGTGAATCTACAGTCTGCAACATGTGTCAAATGTTGTTCATAGAACTATTGTACAGAACTATCTGACGCACTGTTCACACTGTAATCAGGCTGCAGCTTCATCATCACCGACGTCTGTACCTGCTCTGGTTACAGCGAGTGAACCGAAAACCAACGAATCCCTCATCAGCTCAGAAAGACATAAGGTGAGGAACCTTGTTACTGCACTAACATGGTCTGACAGTATCATGGAGAAATGAGCAGCTGTTCAATTTACTGCATCAAAGTTTCCATCAGACAAATGTTCCTGTTTGTTCTTCTCCAGGGAACAATGAAGATCCTGTTGGTATGTGGGCTGCTGATGCTGCTCTCTCACTCTGTGTCTGGACGTCAAATCCAAATACGAGTTGAAAGTTCACACTCTGTGTTTCCTACAATAGAAACAGATGAATCAACAAAACCACAGCCTGAAGAACGCTACGAGAAGTTCAGAAGACAGCATATAGATAAAGATATGACTGAGCAGAAATGTGATTCAGTGATACTTAAGAATAATATCTCTAATGCTGACAAAAACTGCAAGGAAATCAATACGTTCATTTTGGCTGGTGAAGATGAGGTCAAAGCCATTTGTAAAGGTGTAAAAGATGAAATGATACAAAGTCAGAAAGAGTTTAATATTGTTGACTGTAAACTAACAAATGTGGGAGCCAAGTTCCCTGACTGTAAATATGAGGGTACACGTCTTACTAAGAAAGTTGAAGTCAAATGTGAAGAAGAATTACCTGTTCACTATGAGAAACACTTAGAGTAAGTGACATCTGCGTCTGCTTAAGCTGCTTGTTTAACAAATGTTAAATATATCACGTGATGAACTTTTATAGATGTTACTTTGAACTCATCACTTTTACCTGATGTATCTTCTTCTTGCTAAAAAGTCATAAGTCAGAGACACTGGCCAAGATTGTTTATTCTCTGAACATGTAACATCAGATTTCACAGAAATGACAATGAAATATTCTCTCTTTCATATCTTTCCTGTAGCTCGCAAAAATAAAATCTCTATGAAGCAATTTATTTTACTGAATGTTCTTTTATGTTGGTTTTTAATTGTTTTTAGATGTTAAAGATGAATTGAGTCAGGAATATTTGCTGTGAAAAAGCTTTTCTTTTACTAAACAGCATCTCTTGGTTTTACACACCATGTTTAAACCTCATAAACTGGTTGGTTTTATCATGTCCACTAAGAGACAAAAGCTTTATGATGTTATCTGTGAACCGACAGGAACTAGGTTTAAACTCATCTGGGTTAAAATCAGTTCAGTATTTTAGTATTTGGCACATTGATAATGCATAACACAGCTGTTTTTTGAAGATCCCATTTGTATGTGTGCTGCTGCTCTACGACAATGTGCTGTCTGCGAAAATAATGAGTAAAACAATAAAAGCAGCATATAGACAATACGTTAAATGAGAATAACCGTGATAAGGCACTTTTCAGTAACAACATCTTTATACACAACAATTGGCTGTTGAGCAGAAGTTCAAAGCCGTTTGTGAAGGAAAACTAAATGAGATGGGATGAAAAATGGGATATAGTATTTTGGAAACTTTACACTAACACATTTTATACAGTCAAATGTGAAAATGTACCTGCTCACTATGCGTATCACATTGAGTGAGTTCTCTCTTTATGACCTTGCATCTCGTTTGCATATTATTATGTATCTTCCACACAGAAGTCTCTGTGGTATATTTGTGTTCAGAAGAAATGACTCCACTTCTGTTCATTGTGTTTGCTGAAGTGGACATTTGTCCTCTAATTCCCAAAAGGAAAAAAATCTCTACGATCTAACTTGTTGCCTCAGGGACTTTATTGTACTGATAGTTTTTAGCATTTTGTTATGAATTTTATATTTTGAAGTGGAATGGAGTCAATAATATTAACTCACACACTTATTGATTTTACAGTCTCAACTGAATGACATTTGTGAAGATTACTAACAAAAAGGAAGAAGTAGGTTTAAAACAGACATTTTTTTCTCTCGCACTGAATCAAACTGCACAATACATTACAAGTTTGAATGGAATTGATAAATGAAAGATAAATTATCATAAAACAACTTGTTTCACATTTTTCTAAATAGGAATATTAGTTATTAGATAAATATTGTTAGCAGTGTAACAACACTGTCACAACACGTGTTGTAAATGTGTCATAGCAGATCAGTACAGAAATCAGAAATGTGACTATGACTTTGCGTTTATTTTCTGCATAACTTCCATTTACCCTCTAAACATTTGCGGTTTGATATAATGACTCCTCTTCTTTTTTTTATCTACGTACATCGTCGCTGTTTGTCGCGCAGTTCCCAAAGAAATAAATCTGTATAAAGCAATTTGTTGCCTCAGAGAATTTCTGTTACTAAATATTTCCTCAACATTTGTTTTGTCATTTTCTCATCAAGTCAAGATGTAAAAGAGGAACTGAATCACTAATATTAACTCAGACAAATTCCATCTAACCCAGACCACACACACTCAGAGGATCATTATGAAAACCACCAACATGAAGGAGCAACTAGCTTTAAATTCATTTAGGCTAATTTGTGAAAACATTGCTCATTGACTGATTGATAGAAACTCATTTCTATCTGGCAACTTTTTCCACCTGGAAAGAAAACACTCACCAGATGTTGATCTACTGTAGTAAAGGTTAGTTTCCACTGACTTATTAATGTTACTTGTTGGCAGTGGTGGATGAAGGACTCAAAAACTTTACTTAAGTAAAAGTATAAATAGGACATTTCTACTTAAGTAAAAGTAAGTAAGTACATGATTTATGTTTTACTTAAAATATTAAAAGTCGATGTCATTTCGACAGTAAATGTCTGTGCTGCTTCTGTTATTCGCACCTGGTTTAATCCGCTTCCTATATAAAGAAAGAACAAAAAATCCTTCGGTCCATCAGTCATATTAATGTGTGAATCAGCAAAGACCAGCTCTGTCCCAGTTCTCAGAGCACTAGGAACAAGAACTCGAACAGCTCCACTTCACATCTCGACGTTTTGTTTTGTCCCTGTTTCGCCCTGCCTCACTTCCTGTTTTCAGCTTTTACTTTGAAGGCCTGTCTGCTCCGCTTCCTGTTCCTCGCCCATCCGCCCTGACTGCGTTCACCTGTTCCGGTTAATTGATTCGTGCCTGTCCGTTTGTCGCTGCGCCTCCTCCTGGACTCGGGTTTCTGTGCCCTGCCTGTTTCCCCGTTTGTTCAGAGGTCAGGTTTACTGCTTGTTCCGTTTTTCTGCCCCGTTTATTAACTCTGTTTTGTTGTCTGGTTGTTTATGCTAAACCTCCACTAGTTTCTCCGGACTTGGCTCCTTTAAAACAGTAGCTGAACAATCCGTAACACCTTTCTGCGCGTTTGGCACAGGCAGAAGGAGGAAGACAACACGGAGCAAACGTCTTATTTAAAGGCACATTTTACTATGAATCCAGTAGTTTAGGTCTAAAACATAAAAAGTTTAGTCCTTCAGTCCGGCGGTTTTCACTGTAGCTGCGTGCGCTCCCGCGCAGTGAAGGCGCGTGTCAGAACAGAGACCAAACTCAGCACAACACCGGCTCAGACTGAGACCTGCTACTGTTCAAACTAGTGTCAACTGTCCCAGGCGTGAAGTCAGTATTCCTCATGAGCTGAGGATCCGTGTGAAAGACGTGGAAATTAACAAAAGCAATTGAACATGCTCTTATAAAAGATGCAACAAAACATCACAAATCCCTGAATTTAAAGCAATAAATGAATGATCAAATTATTTCCACAGTATCACATCATTAAAACTTACTTGACCTAAAAAGTAAAATGGTATTATTAAATTGTTATCTTGAAACAAAATGTTTGGGTTTGTAGAAGGTAGGTAATATTGTCGTTTTGGTTATATTATAGTCAAAATGTTGAAATGTGTCAACGATGGGCAATTGTTCTGTGTTTGTTCTGCATGACTCTTTTGAATATACCTAACTGAATTATTACCTGGCTGCTGCAAACAGGTAAGAATTGTAGGACAACTGTGTCACCAGCTGTAATAACCATAACGGTTTCCAGCAATTCAATGGAAAAAAACAGAGAAATTCTCTCATCGTTCTCTCATTCAGCATCACAGAAAGTGGCTGATTTTGTTTGAGCTATAGTGGTACAACTTTTACATTGCTGGACTGGTCCTTTAAACAATATTTTGATCTGAATATTTGGAGAATATTTGTATTTAGTCATTAGTTGGTAACTTCACCTCCACTTAACTTTAGTCTTTGTGCTTCTTTCCCACTGAATCAAATGGGACAATATGTGAAGTTTGAATGGAAATATAAATCATGATTGAAGGATAAAACAACTTGTTTCACACATATTTTTTATTTTTTTTACATAAGGCAAAATTACAGAATCATAGTGATGAGATCTTCTCTTGGTGAACGTTCATGTCTCATCAAACAAAATTGCACATATACATAATGTCTAAATCAAAACATCCACAGAGCTATAAACTGCTTCACTATCTACATACGGGTTGGACTTTTTTTGTGAACTTGGCTGACGTGTATATTTTGCATAATCTACCTGCATATCTCACAAAGAGAATTGTCTTTATTGGATTTCTGTTTAGATAAAAGTTCAGTCCATTTGAATGGACAAGCATTTGTTTCCCATTAACCTGATCATAATATTTTGAACTCACTCACAGAATTCTTTTTTTTTTCCATCGAAGCCATTGTCTCTAACTGGTGCCTCGGACGAGCGTCTTCCCACTGGATTCAGCAGATGAATCTGTTTGCCACTCATCAACCGAGAAGAAAGTAAATGAACAAGTTTGTGTTGAAAGCGGACGGACTTCTCCCAACTGAATGTCGGTCAGATGTGTCGTCAAATTTAAAACAGTCAATATTTCATTTGTTTCTTTACCCAATCAGCTTTAGTGATGATGTTTTTCTTGTCCAGATATTTAAAGCAGTTGCAGATTTGGTTTGAGATGTCACACTAATACATCTATACACTATAAAATCCTCTTAGCAGAGTCCACTACCATCTGTCCTTCTGGATTCCTTTCCTTTACACCAAACCTGCCCATCACCTCCTCATCACCTCTGTTCCCCTCACCAACGTGCCCATTGAAGTCTGCTCCAACAACTACTCTCTCTCCTCTGGGGATACTCTCTACGACCTCATCAAACTCACTCCAGAATCTCTCTTTCTCTTCTAACTCACAGCCAACTTGTGGAGCATACCCACTGACCATGTTCACCATCACCCCTTCGATTTCTAGCTTTAGGCTCATCACCCTGTCTGAGACTCTTTTCACCTCTAGAACATTGTTCACAAACTCCCTCTTCAAGATCACACAGCACACACAGTACATCTACCTTCCTTCTCTCCATCATGTCTGCCAGCTCTCTACCTTTCCCTGTCATTGTGCCAACGTTAAGAGTCCCTACTCTCAGATCTAAGCTCCTGCCTTTCCCCTTCTCTCTCTGACCACGAACCCTTCTGCCTCCTCTCCTTCTTCGACCAACAGTAGTCCAATTTCCACCGGCACCCTGTAGATTAACAGCACCGGTGGCGGTCGTTGTTAACCCGGGCCTCGACCGATCCGGTATGAAAGTGGTATGGATGACTCGCATGGTTGTACTTGGCAAGTTTTACTCCGGATGCCCTTCCTGACGCAACCCTCTCTATTTATCTGGGCTTGGGACCGGCACAGAAGTTACTGGCTTGCATCCCCTGTGGCTAGATTGTCTCGACACATTTACTAATTTATTAAATATTATTTGGTAACACCGGTACTTTGACGTCTGACAGCTCCTGTCCTCTGCACATTATCAGACCTGGTGAATGGCAGATGAGCATCAGCTGCTCCGCTCAACCACAGAATGAAGCAGCACAGGAGAAAAAAAATCAGCTCAGTACATGGACAAGTGCTGCCAAAGAAAAGTAAACTTAAATACAAATGGTAATAATCAGTGTAGACGTGTATTATAGCCAGTAGAAGCTGGTCAGTGCTTCTGGTTTCCTTCTAATTCAAATGTGTTCAAATTGAAAATGTCTCACAGGTTATTTCAGTATTTAACTTATTAAAGGTGAAGCAGCTTTTTCCTTAAAGCTTAACTTCTACACTTTTACATCACTGACTTTTTGTGGTTTTCACAGAATCACATCTTTTCTTCTTTCACAAGCAAGACGTGAGCAAATAGCAGGTCAGTGTAAATGTGCACGGGGGGATAAGAATTAAGTGTTGTCTGATGTTCAGACTTCCTTTTTTTAATGAGCCAAACAGTGGCTTGTAACTTTATGATATTTTCTGTGAACAGGATGCTTTGCTCTTAAGAGAAAAAATTGTTTGCTGTCTTGTGAAAAAACTATAATTGCCCTGTAAAATTATTATAAATTAATTGAGTTTATGTTCGCCCCAGCGGCCAGCTCGCTCTCTGCCCTCCTTTTCTCTGCAGACATCTTTCAACAGGTCAGTTTAACCAGGGACAAACGAAGACCACAGACTTTACTTCATCAGTGACACACTGAGAATTTATTTCCAAATAAATCAGCATAAGAGCTGTAAAAGAATAAAAGTTAAAAAAGTCCGATACAAACCATAATGATCATGGTAGTGCTGACAGTGATCTGTGCTGTTACAGACAACAGACAACAACCACAGACAGACAGAGACAGAAAGTCCCGTCTGAGGTGGACACATGTTTTTTTTGTAGCTGTTTTAAAGGCTTTTATTTTTGCTCTCAGCATCACTTGAAGATGCATAACAGTTTATTTAAATATTTCACACATTAAAAAAAATTGCAGGTTTTTGTCAGCACTTCTTTTGGTTTTCACAGCTCCGTCCTCCCTTCATCAGAAGGTTGTAGGTAAACAGCAGGTTCAGTGTAAATGTGCAGCTGTGAGCCAGTGATCAGAATTAGGTGAAAAAAAAAGTGTCTAAGATAAATATAAGATTTTCAAAAACCTTTGCAGGTGCCTCTAAAAATAATGAATATTTGACTTCAACATAAAAAATAAATTAGAAATAAGAGTTCAGACTTTCAGGTTTTATTTTCTGGCATATACGTTTTCTAAACAACATAGAACACAACACTTTTTAACATATATTTTAAGGAGATGTAGCAGCCCATGTATTTCTGGCTTGGCCAGCAGAGAAATACTCTGTACTTCACTGAAGAAACAGCTGCTCCTTAAATACGTTATTATAAAATGAAATAAAATGTTATAAATTTACACTACCAAACAGGAAGTTCAAATGGAGCTAATCAACAGTAAAAATTGTTTTTGCATGCAATGTAAAACATTTAATTGTTCCTGCTTCACAACTGCAGAATTCACATATTATATATATATATAATATATTATAATGAAGCTGTACAGAGTTTTATCCTTTAAAGGTGATGGAAGCTGCTGAGACACTGAGCTTAGACGCCCCCTTTCACATCCTGGAACATACACACACTCACAACTTCAATGATGCTGTTGATTGGACACAGAAGATTTTGTTGTGACCAATCCTGTGATGATCTGCACTTCTTGATGCTGCAGGTTCGCGTGAAGAAAACTATAAAATGTGTGTGAAAAGGAAGCAGACGTTCAGACTCCTGCTCTCCTGGACGACCTTCCTAGAGTCTCTTCTGTCTCCCGGAACAAAAGACGTCACACTCTTGGTGTCTCCACTCAGGTGCCTCTTCTAAGGTAAGACTTAGTTTGTTAGTGATTCACAAAAACTTTAACACACACTCCAACATCTCGATGAGCTTAGATGAACTTTTATTTGTCCCTGTACGTGAATCTACAGTCTGCAACATGTGTCAAATGTTGTTCATAGAACTATTGTACAGAACTATCTGACGCACTGTTCACACTGTAATCAGGCTGCAGCTTCATCATCACCGACGTCTGTACCTGCTCTGGTTACAGCGAGTGAACCTAAAAAAACCAACGAATCCCTCATCAGCTCAGAAAGACATAAGGTGAGGAACCTTGTTACTGCACTAACATGGTCTGACAGTATCATGGAGAAATGAGCAGCTGTTCAATTTACTGCATCAAAGTTTCCATCAGACAAATGTTCCTGTTTGTTCTTCTCCAGGGAACAATGAAGATCCTGTTGGTATGTGGGCTGCTGATGCTGCTCTCTCACTCTGTGTCTGGACGTCAAATCCAAATACGAGTTGAAAGTTCACACTCTGTGTTTCCTACAATAGAAACAGATGAATCAACAAAACCACAGCCTGAAGAACGCTACGAGAAGTTCAGAAGACAGCATATAGATAAAGATATGACTGAGCAGAAATGTGATTCAGTGATACTTAAGAATAATATCTCTAATGCTGACAAAAACTGCAAGGAAATCAATACGTTCATTTTGGCTGGTGAAGAAGAGGTCAAAGCCATTTGTAAAGGTGTAAAAGATGAAATGATACAAAGTCAGAAAGAGTTTAATATTGTTGTCTGTAAACTAACAAATGTGGGAGCCAAGTTCCCTGACTGTAAATATGAGGGTACACGTCTTACTAAGAAAGTTGAAGTCAAATGTGAAGAAGAATTACCTGTTCACTATGAGAAACACTTAGAGTAAGTGACATCTGCGTCTGCTTAAGCTGCTTGTTTAACAAATGTTAAATATATCACGTGATGAACTTTTATAGATGTTACTTTGAACTCATCACTTTTACCTGATGTATCTTCTTCTTGCTAAAAAGTCATAAGTCAGAGACACTGGCCAAGATTGTTTATTCTCTGAACATGTAACATCAGATTTCACAGAAATGACAATGAAATATTCTCTCTTTCATATCTTTCCTGTAGCTCGCAAAAATAAAATCTCTATGAAGCAATTTATTTTACTGAATGTTCTTTTATGTTGGTTTTTAATTGTTTTTAGATGTTAAAGATGAATTGAGTCAGGAATATTTGCTGTGAAAAAGCTTTTCTTTTACTAAACAGCATCTCTTGGTTTTACACACCATGTTTAAACCTCATAAACTGGTTGGTTTTATCATGTCCACTAAGAGACAAAAGCTTTATGATGTTATCTGTGAACCGACAGGAACTAGGTTTAAACTCATCTGGGTTAAAATCAGTTCAGTATTTTAGTATTTGGCACATTGATAATGCATAACACAGCTGTTTTTTGAAGATCCCATTTGTATGTGTGCTGCTGCTCTACGACAATGTGCTGTCTGCGAAAATAATGAGTAAAACAATAAAAGCAGCATATAGACAATACGTTAAATGAGAATAACCGTGATAAGGCACTTTTCAGTAACAACATCTTTAAACACAACAATTGGCTGTTGAGCAGAAGTTCAAAGCCGTTTGTGAAGGAAAACTAAATGAGATGGGATGAAAAATGGGATATAGTATTTTGGAAACTTTACACTAACACATTTTATGCAGTCAAATATGAAAATGTACCTGTTCACTATGCGTATCACATTGAGTGAGTTCTCTCTTTATGACCTTGCATCTCGTTTGCATATTATTATGTATCTTCTACACAGAAGTCTCTGTGGTATATTTGTGTTCAGAAGAAATGACTCCACTTCTGTTCATTGTGTTTGCTGAAGTGGACATTTGTCCTCTAATTCCCAAAAGTAAAAAAAATCTCTACGATCTAACTTGTTGCCTCAGGGACTTTATTGTACTGATAGTTTTTAGCATTTTGTTATGAATTTTATATTTTGAAGTGGAATGGAGTCAATAATATTAACTCACACACTTATTGATTTTACAGTCTCAACTGAATGACATTTGTGAAGATTACTAACAAAAAGGAAGAAGTAGGTTTAAAACAGACATTTTTTTCTCTCGCACTGAATCAAACTGGACAATACATTACAAGTTTGAATGGAATTGATAAATGAAAGATAAATTATCATAAAACAACTTGTTTCACATTTTTCTAAATAGGAATATTAGTTATTAGATAAATATTGTTAGCAGTGTAACAACACTGTCACAACACGTGTTGTAAATGTGTCATAGCAGATCAGTACAGAAATCAGAAATGTGACTATGACTTTGCGTTTATTTCCTTATTAACTTCCATTTATCCTCTAAACATTTGTGGTTTGATATAATGACTCCTCTTCTTTTTTTATTCACTTATATCGTCGCTGTTTGTCGCGCAGTTCCCAAAGAAATAAATCTGTACAAAGCAATTTGTTGCCTCAGAGAATTTCTGTTACTAAATATTTCGTCAACATTTGTTTTGTCATTTTCTCATCAAGTCAAGATGTAAAAGAGGAACTGAATCACTAATATTAACTTAGACAAATTCCATCTAACCCAAACCACACACACTCACAGGGTCATTATGAAAACCACCAACATGAAGGAGCAACTAGCTTCAAATTCATTTAGGTTAATTTGTGAAAACATTGCTCATTGACTGATTGATAGAAACTTATTTCTATCTGGCAACTTTTTCCATCTGGAATGAAAACACTCACCAGATGTTGATCTACTGTAGTAAAGGTTAGTTTCCAGTGACTTATTAATGTTACTTGTTGGCAGTGGAGGATGAAGGACTCAAAAACTTTACTTAAGTAAAAGTATAAATAGGACATTTCTACGTAAGTAAAAGTAAGTAAGTACATGATTTATGTTTTACTTAAAGTATTAAAAGTCGATGTACTTGACTTTTGTGAGGGTGTGTGTGGGGGATTGACTTATTAATGGTAATAGACATAGATGATGTATTGAAGCTGTTTTATGATCTGATGTTGATTTCAGTTTATTACTAAACTTCTTTTGTTGTATATTCACACAGTGGCAGTAACAGTGTAAGAATAAAACTGGAGACATTTCGACAGTAAATGTCTGTGCTGCTTCTGTTATTCGCACCTGGTTTAATCCGCTTCTTTCTTAAAGAAAGAACAAAAAAATCCCTTCGGTCCATCAGTCATATTAATGTGTGAATCAGCAAAGACCAGCTCTGTCCCAGTTCTCAGAGCACTAGGAACAAGAACTCGAACAGCTCCACTTCACATTTCGACGTTTTGTTTTGTCCCTGTTTCGCCCTGCCTCACTTCCTGTTTTCAGCTTTTACTTTGAAGGCCTGTCTGCTCCGCTTCCTGTTCCTCGCTCATCCGCCCTGACTGCGTTCACCTGTTCCGGTTAATTGATTCGTGCCTGTCCGTTTTTCGCTGCGCCTCCTCCTGGACTCGGGTTTCTGTGCCCTGCCTGTTTCCCCGTTTGTTCAGAGGTCAGGTTTACTGCTTGTTCCGTTTTTCTGCCCCCGTTTATTAACTCTGTTTTGTTGTCTGGTTGTTTATGCTAAACCTCCACTAGTTTCTCCGGACTTGGCTCCTTTAAAACAGTTGCTGAACAATCCGTAACACCTTTCTGCACGTTTGGCACATGCAGAAGGAGGAAGACAACACGGAGCAAACGTCTTATTTAAAGGCAAATTTTACTATGAATCCAGTAGTTTAGGTCTAAAACATACAAAATTTAGTCCTTCAGTCAAGCGGTTTTCACTGTAGCTGCGTGCGCGCTCCCGCGCAGTGAAGGCGCGTGTCAGGACAGAGACCAAACTCAGCACAACACCGGCTCAGACTGAGACCTGCTACTGTTCAAACTAGTGTCAACTGTCCCAGGCGTGAAGTCAGTATTCCTCATGAGCTGAGGATCCGTGTGAAAGACGTGGAAATTAACAAAAGCAATTGAACATGCTCTTATAAAAGATGCAACAAAACATCACAAATCCCTGAATTTAAAGCAATAAATGAATGATCAAATTATTTCCACAGTATTAAAACTTACTTGACCTAAAAAAGTAAAATGGTATTATTAAATTGTTATCTTGAAACAAAATGTTTGGGTTTGTAGAAGGTAGGTAATATTGTCGTTTTGGTTATATTATAGTCAAATTGTTGAAATGCGTCAACGATGGGCAATTGTTCTGTGTTTGTTCTTCATGACTCTTTTGAATATACCTAACTGAATTATTACCTGGCTGCTGCAAACAGGTAAGAATTGTAGGACAACTGTGTCACCAGCTGTAATAACCATAACGGTTTCCAGCAATTAAATGGAAAAAAAAAGACAAATTCTCTCATCGTTCTCTCATTCAGCATCACAGTAATTGGCTGATTTTGTTTCGAGCTCTAGTGTTACAACTTTTACATTGCTGGACTGGTCCTTTAAACAATATTTTGATCTGAATATTTGGAGAATATTTGTATTTAGTCATTAGTTGGTAACTTCACCTCCACTTAACTTTAGTCTTTGTGCTTCTTTCCCACTGAATCAAATGGGACAATATGTGAAGTTTGAATGGAAATATAAATCATGATTAAAGGATAAAACAACTTGTTTCACACATATTTTTTATTTTTTTTACATAAGGCAAAATTACGGAATCATAGTGATGAGATCTTCTCTTGGTGAACGTTCATATCTTATTAAACAAAATTGCACATATATATAATGTCTCCATCAAAACATCCACAGAGCTATAAACTGCTTCACTATCTACATACGGGTTGGACTTTTTTTGTGAACTTGGCTGACGTGTGTATTTTGCATAATCTACCTGCATATCTCACAAAGAGAATTGTCTTTATTGGATTTCTGTTTAGATACAAGTTCAGTCTATTTGAATGGACAAGCATTTGTTTCCCATTAACCTGATCATAATATTTTGAACTCACTCACAGAATTCTTTTTTTTTTTTTCCATCGAAGCCATTGTCTCTAACTGGTGCCTCGGACGAGCGTCTTCCCACTGGATTCAGCAGATGAATCTGTTTGCCACTCATCAACCAAGAAGAAAGGTAAGGATCCTTAAATGAACAAGTTTGTGTTGAAAGCGGACGGACTTCTCCCAACTGAATGTCGGTCAGATGTGTCGTCAAATTTAAAACTGTCAATTTTTCATTTGTTTCTTTACCCAATCAGCTTTAGTGATGATGTTTTTCTTGTCCAGATATTTAAAGCAGTTGCAGATTTGATTTGAGATGTCACACTAATACACAACACGTTGTACTTTGAGACAAATGTACAAACTCTCTTACATTCAATAACTTTTTTACTGTAAACTCTGTGTCCCTGCTTCCTACGTCTCACCTTTGCCTGTATAACAGAAGCTGTGCACACGAGAACGTGACCTTTGACCTTACGATATCACTTTGTCAGAGAAGAACAAAATACCACATTGAGAATATTTGAAAAACTGCCGACCTATTCTTTAGTTTTGTTACCAACTAATTATTTAATAAGTTAAATATTTGTCAACAGTTCTATCAGTTTATTTCTAAAATACCTTTAAGTACAAACTGTCTTGAGTTTCAGTCTGTCCTGTAACCTAAATCAACTTTGAAAGAGAAGTAAAATATTGGCTTGTAACCAATTTGATATGATGCATATTTTTCTGAAAGAGGGTGGGCATTTTTGCAGACTTTGATTAAAGAGTTGATTAAAGATTGCCCCTGCTGTAGTTTCCCAGTCATCTGGAAGCTCTTCCTGACCATCCAAAGCCTGTCTCAACTTCTGCCTGAATTCCTCACAAGTTTCTTCATTCTTTAGCTTCGACCACTTGGTCTTCTTTTCTGTCTTTCCTCTCTTCTTCTTCCTGACCACCAGAGTCATCTTACACACCACCATGCGGTGCTGTCTGGCTACACTCTCTCCTACCACCACTTTACAGTCACTAACCTCTCTCAAATGGATTCATCTACATAGGATGTAGTCCACCTGTGTCCTCCTACCTCCACTCTTGTATGTCACTCTATGTTCCTCTCTCTTCTGGAAGTAAGTGTTAACTACAGCCATTTCCATCCTCTTAGCAGAGTCCACTACCATCTGTCCTTCTGGATTCCTTTCCTTTACACCAAACCTGCCCATCACCTCCTCATCACCTCTGTTCCCCTCACCAACGTGCCCATTGAAGTCTGCTCCAACAACTACTCTCTCTCCTCTGGGGATACTCTCTACGACCTCATCAAACTCACTCCAGAATCTCTCTTTCTCTTCTAACTCACAGCCAACTTGTGGAGCATACCCACTGACCATGTTCACCATCACCCCTTCGATTTCTAGCTTTAGGCTCATCACCCTGTCTGAGACTCTTTTCACCTCTAGAACATTGTTCACAAACTCCCTCTTCAAGATCACACAGCACACACAGTACATCTACCTTCCTTCTCTCCATCATGTCTGCCAGCTCTCTACCTTTCCCTGTCATTGTGCCAACGTTAAGAGTCCCTACTCTCAGATCTAAGCTCCTGCCTTTCCTCGTGTCTCTCTGTCCACGAACCCTTCTGCCTCCTCTGGTGGCACTGGTGGCAGTCGTTGTTGACCCGGGCCTCGACCAATCCAGTATGAAAGTGGTATTGATGACTCGCATGGTTGTACTTGGCAAGTGTTACGCCGGATGTCCTTCCTGACGAAACCCTCTCTATTTATCTGGGCTTGGGACCGGCACAGAAGTTACTGGCTTGCAACCCCTGTGGCTAGATTGTCTCGACACATTTACTAATTTATTAAATATTATTTGATAACACCGGTACTTTGACGTCTGACAGCTCCTGTCCTCTGCACATTATCAGACCTGGTGATTGGCAGATGAGCATCAGCTGCTCCGCTCAACCACAGAATGAAGCAGCACAGGAGAACAAAAATCAGCTCAGTACATGGACAAGTGCTGCCAAAGAAAAGTAAACTTAAATACAAATGGTAATAATCAGTGTAGACGTGTATTATAGCCAGTAGAAGTTGGTCAGTGCTTCTGGTTTCCTTCTAATTCAAATGTGTTCAAATTGAAAATGCCTCACAGGTTATTTCAGTATTTAACTTATTAAAGGCAAAGCAGCTTTTTCCTTAAAGCTTAACTTCTACACTTTTACATCACTGACTTTTTGTGGTTTTCACAGAATCACATCTTTTCTTCTTTCACAAGCAAGACGTGAGCAAATAGCACAATTAAGTTAGTGTAAATGTGCACGGGGGGATAAGAATTAAGTGTTGTCTGATGTTCAGACTTCCCTTTTTTAATGAACCAAACTGTGGTTTGTAACTTTATGATATTTTCTGTGAACAGGATGCTTTGCACTTAAGAGAAAAAATTGTTTGCTGTCTTGTGAAAAAACTATAATTGCCCTGTAAAATTATTATAAATTAATTGAGTTTATGTTGGCCCAGCGGCCAGCTCGCTCTCTGCCCTCCTTTTCTCTGCAGACATCTTTCAACGGGTCAGTTTAACCAGGGACAAACGAAGACCACAGACTTTACTTCATCAGTGACACACTGAGAATTTATTTCCAAATAAATCAGCATAAGAGCTGTAAAAGAATAAAAGTAAAAGAAGTCCGATACAAACCATAATGATCATGGTAGTGCTGACAGTGATCTGTGCTGTTACAGACGACAGACAACAACCACAGACAGACAGAGACAGAAAGTCCCGTCTGAGGTGGACACATGGTTTTTTTGTAGCTGTTTTAAAGGCTTTTATTTTTGCTCTCAGCATCACTTGAAGATGCATAACAGTTTATTTAAAAATATTTCACACATTAAAAAAAATTGCAGCTTTTTGTCAGCACTTCTTTTGGTTTTCACAGCTCCGTCCTCTCTTCATCAGAAGGTTGTAGGTAAACAGCAGGTTCAGTGTAAATGTGCAGCTGTGAGCCAGTGATCAGAATTAGGTGAAAAAAAAAAGTGTCTAAGATAAATATAATATTTTCAAAAACCTTTGCAGGTGCCTCTAAAAAGAATGAATATTTGACTTCAACATAAAAAGTAAATTAGAAATAAAAGTTCAGACTTTCAGGTTTTATTTTCTGGCATATACGTTGTCTAAACAACATAGAACACAACACTTTTTTAACAGATGTTTTAAGGAGATGTAGCAGCCGATGTATTTCTGGCTTGGCCACAGAGAAATACTCTGTACTTCACTGAAGAAACAGCTGCTCCTTATATACGTTATTATAACATAAAATAAAATGTTATAAATTTACACTACCAAACAGGAAGTTCAAATGGAGCTAATCAACAGTAAAAATTGTTTTTGCATGCAATGTTAAACATTTAATTGTTCCTGCTTCACAACTGCAGAATTCACATATTATATATATATAATATATTATAATGAAGCTGTACAGAGTTTTATCCTTTAAAGGTGATGGAAGCTGCTGAGACACTGAGCTTAGACGCCCCCTTTCACATCCTGGAACATACACACACTCACAACTTCAGTGATGCTGTTGATTGGACACAGAAGATTTTGTTGTGACCAATCCTGTGATGATCTGCACTTCTTGATGCTGCAGGTTCGCGTGAAGAAAACTATAAAATGCGTGTGAAAAGGAAGCAGACGTTCAGACTCCTGCCTCCTGGACGACCTGCCTAGACTCTCTTCTGTCTCCCGGAACAAAAGACGTCACACTCTTGGTGTCTCCACTCAGGTGCCTCTTCTAAGGTAAGACTTAGTTTGTTAGTGATTCCCAAAACTTTAACACACACTCCAACATCTTGATGAGCTTAGATGAACTTTTATTTGTCCCTGTACGTGAATCTACAGTCTGCAACATGTGTCAAATGTTGTTCATAGAACTATTGTACAGAACTATCTGACGCACTGTACACACTGTAATCAGGCTGCAGCTTCATCGTCACCGACGTCTGTACCTGCTCTGGTTACAGCGAGTGAACCGAGAACCAACGAATCCCTCATCAGCTCAGAAAGACATAAGGTGAGGAACCTTATTACTGCACTAACATGGTCTGACAGTATCACGGAGAAATGAGCAGCTGTTCAATTTACTGCATCAAAGTTTCCATCAGTCAAATGTTCCTGTTTGTTCTTCTCCAGGGAACAATGAAGATCCTGTTTGTATGTGGGCTGCTGATGCTGCTCTCTGACTCTGTGTCTGGACGTCAAATCCAAATACGAGTTGAAAGTTCAGACTCTGTGTTTCCTACAATAGAAACAGATGAATCAACAAAACCACAGCCTGAAGAACGCTACGAGAAGTTCAGAAGACAGCATATAGATAAAGATATGACTGAGCAGAAATGTGATTCAGTGATACTTAAGAATAATATCTCTAATGCTGACAAAAACTGCAAGGAAATCAATACGTTCATTTTGGCTGGTGAAGATGAGGTCAAAGCCATTTGTAAAGGTGTAAAAGATGAAATGATACAAAGTCAGAAAGAGTTTAATATTGTTGACTGTAAACTAACAAATGTGGGAGCCAAGTTCCTGACTGTAAATATGAGGGTACACGTCTTACTAAGAAAGTTGAAGTCAAATGTGAAGAAGAATTACCTGTTCACTATGAGAAACACTTAGAGTAAGTGACATCTGCCTCTGCTTAAGCTGCTTGTTTAACAAATGTTAAATATATCACGTGATGAACTTTTATAGATGTTACTTTGAACTCATCACTTTTACCTGATGTATCTTCTTCTTGCTAAAAAGTCATAAGTCAGAGACACTGGCCAAGATTGTTTATTCTCTGAACATGTAACATCAGATTTCACAGAAATGACAATGAAATATTCTCTCTTTCATATCTTTCCTGTAGCTCGCAAAAATAAAATCTCTATGAAGCAATTTATTTTACTGAATGTTCTTTTTATGTTGGTTTTTAATTGTTTTTAGATGTTAAAGATGAATTGAGTCAGGAATATTTGCTGTGAAAAAGCTTTTCTTTTTACTAAACAGCATCTCTTGGTTTTACACACCATGTTTAAATCTCATAAACTGGTTGGTTTTATCATGTCCACTAAGAGACAAAAGTTTTATGATGTTATCTGTGAACCGACAGGAACTAGGTTTAAACTCATCTGGGTTAAAATCAGTTCAGTATTTTAGGACTTGGCACATTGATAATGCATAACACAGCTGTTTTTTGAAGATCCCATTTGTATGTTTGCTGCTGCTCTACGACAATGTGCTGTCTGCGAAAATAATGAGTAAAACAATAAAAGCAGCATATAGACAATACGTTAAATGAGAATAACCGTGATAAGGCACTTTTCAGTAACAACATCTTTAAACACAACAATTGGCTGTTGAGCAGAAGTTCAAAGCCGTTTGTGAAGGAAAACTAAATGAGATGGGATGAAAAATGGGATATAGTATTTTGGAAACTTTACACTAACACATTTTATGCAGTCAAATATTAAAATGTACCTGCTCACTATGCGTATCACATTGAGTGAGTTCTCTCTTTATGACCTTGCATCTTGTTTGCATATTATTATGTATCTTTTACACAGAAGTCTCTGTGGTATATTTGTGTTCAGAAGAAATGACTCCACTTCTTTTCACTGCGTTTGCTGAAGTGGACATTTGTCCTCTAATTCCCAAAAGGAAAAAAATCTCTACGATCTAACTTGTTGCCTCAGGGACTTTATTGTACTGATAGTTTTTAGCATTTTGTTATGAATTTTATATTTTGAAGTGGAATGGAGTCAATAATATTAACTCACACACTTATTGATTTTACAGTCTCAACTGAATGACATTTGTGAAGATTACTAACAAAAAGGAAGAAGTAGCTTTAAAACAGACATTTTTTTCTCTCGCACTGAATCAAACTGGACAATACATTACAAGTTTGAATGGAATTGATAAATGAAAGATAAATTATCATAAAACAACTTGTTTCACATTTTTCTAAATAGGAATATTAGTTATTAGATAAATATTGTTAGCATTGTAACAACACTGTCACAACACGTGTTGTAAATGTGTCATAGCAGATCAGTACAGAAATCAGAAATGTGACTATGACTTTGCGTTTATTTTCTGCATAACTTCCATTTATCCTCTAAACATTTGTGGTTTGATATAATGACTCCTCTTCTTTTTTTATTCACTTATATCGTCGCTGTTTGTCGCGCAGTTCCCAAAGAAATAAATCTGTACAAAGCAATTTGTTGCCTCAGAGAATTTCTGTTACTAAATATTTTGTCAACATTTGTTTTGTCATTTTCTCATCAAGTCAAGATGTAAAAGAGGAACTGAATCACTAATATTAACTTAGACAAATTCCATCTAACCCAAACCACACACACTCACAGGATCATTATGAAAACCACCAACATGAAGGAGCAACTAGCTTTAAATTCATTTAGGTTAATTTGTGAAAACATTGCTCATTGACTGATTGATAGAAACTTATTTCTATCTGGCAACTTTTTCCATCTGGAATGAAAACACTCACCAGATGTTGATCTACTGTAGTAAAGGTTAGTTTCCAGTGACTTATTAATGTTACTTGTTGGCAGTGGTGGATGAAGGACTCAAAAACTTTACTTAAGTAAAAGTATAAATAGGACATTTCTACTTAAGTAAAAGTAAGTAAGTACATGATTTATGTTTTACTTAAAGTATTAAAAGTCGATGTACTTGACTTTTGTGAGGGTGTGTGTGTGGGGGGGGGGGGGGATTGACTTATTAATGGTAATAGACATAGATGATGTATTGAAGCTGTTTTATGATCTGATGTTGATTTCAGTTTATTACTAAACTTCTTTTGTTGTATATTCACACAGTGGCA
This sequence comes from Channa striata, assembly GCA_033026295.1. Classification (NCBI taxonomy): domain Eukaryota; kingdom Metazoa; phylum Chordata; class Actinopteri; order Anabantiformes; family Channidae; genus Channa; species Channa striata. Next base: position 69,392 of record JAUPFM010000157.1, read on the forward strand.
GTAACAGTGTAAGAATAAAACTGGAGACATTTCGACAGTAAATGTCTGTGCTGCTTCTGTTATTCGCACCTGGTTTAATCCGCTTCTTTCTTAAAGAAAGAACAAAAAAATCCCTTCGGTCCATCAGTCATATTAATGTGTGAATCAGCAAAGACCAGCTCTGTCCCAGTTCTCAGAGCACTAGGAACAAGAACTCGAACAGCTCCACTTCACATTTCGACGTTTTGTTTTGTCCCTGTTTCGCCCTGCCTCACTTCCTGTTTTCAGCTTTTACTTTGAAGGCCTGTCTGCTCCGCTTCCTGTTCCTCGCCCATCCGCCCTGACTGCGTTCACCTGTTCCGGTTAATTGATTCGTGCCTGTCCGTTTGTCGCTGCGCCTCCTCCTGGACTCGGGTTTCTGTGCCCTGCCTGTTTCCCCGTTTGTTCAGAGGTCAGGTTTACTGCTTGTTCCGTTTTTCTGCCCCGTTTATTAACTCTGTTTTGTTGTCAGGTTGTTTATGCTAAACCTCCACCAGCTTCTCCGGACTTGGCTCCTTTAAAACAGTTGCTGAACAATCCGTAACACCTTTCTGCGCGTTTGGCACAGGCAGAAGGAGGAAGACAACACGGAGCAAACGTCTTATTTAAAGGCACATTTTACTATGAATCCAGTAGTTTAGGTTTAAAACATACAAAATTTAGTCCTTCAGTCAAGCGGTTTTCACTGTAGCTGCGTGCGCTCCCGCGCAGTTAAGGCGCGTGTCAGAACAGAGACCAAACTCAGCACAACACCGGCTCAGACTAAGACCTGCTACTGTTCAAACTAGTCTCAACTGTCCCAGGCGTGAAGTCAGTATTCCTCATGAGCTGAGGATCCGTGTGAAAGACGTGGAAATTCACAAAAGCAATTGAACATGCTCTTATAAAAGATGCAACAAAACATCACAAATCCCTGAATTTAAAGCAATAAATGAATGATCAAATTATTTCCACAGTATCACAGCAT
>JAUPFM010000158.1:0-69510 GCA_033026295.1 Channa striata
GAAAAGTAGTTGCAAAGCAATTATGTGACCACCTCCACAGAAACGAGTTGTTTGAAGAATTTCAGTCAGGATTGAAGTCTGATTAAAGTCACCAACGATCTTGTGCTGGCTTCAGATAACGGACTTGTCTCTATACTAGTTCTGCTAGATCTTACTGCTGCATTTGACACCATTGATCACAGAATATTATTACAGAGACTAGAACCTTTTATTGGAATTAAAGGAACTGCATTAAATTGGTTTAAATCTTATCTATCAGATAGATTCCAATTTGTTTATGTTAATGATGAATCTTCCACATACACAAAAGTTAGTTATGGGATTCCACAAGGTTCTGTATTAGGACCAATACTGTTTACTCTATATATGTCTCCCCTTGGCAACATTATTAGAAAACACATCAACACGCTGATGACACGCTGTTATATCTATCTATGAAACCTGATGAAACAAATACATTAATCAAACTACAAGCATGTCTAAAAGACATAAGGGACTGGATGACGTATAATCTCCTACTTCTAAACTCAGATAAAACTGAAGTTATTGTGTTTGGGCCTAAAAGTCTAAGAAACCTGTTTTCCAATCATATCGTTACTTTAGATGACATGACTCTGGCCCCCAGTAGTACTGCAAGGAATCTCAGTAGTTTTTGACCAGGATTTGTAATTTAGCTCACATATAAAACAAATCTCTAGAACATCCTTCTTCCACCTAAGAAACACTGCCAAAATTAGGAGCCTCCTCTCTCAAAGTGATGCTGAAAAACTGGTCCGTGCGTTTGTTACTTCTAGATTGGATTACTGTAATTCTCTACTTTCAGGCTGCCCCAGTAACTCTTTAAAAAGCTTCAATTAATCCAAAATGCTGCAGCAAGATTACTGTCTGATATTGGTAAGAGAGATCATATTTCACCGTCATTAGCTTCTCTCCATTGGCTTCCCATTAAATGTAGAATAGAATTTCTTCTTACCTACAAAGGTTTAAACGGTCAAGCTCCATCCTACCTAAAAGATCTCCTAGTACCAGATCATCCTACTAGACACTACACAAACACTACACACCAGCTGTTACACATCGGTCGTATCAGTGTATACATTTGATATTTTTTTATTTCCATCCTAACACAGGACATGAGGTTAGCTGGTGTCAGAGAGGAAGATGCTCAGGAGAGAGTGAGGTGGAAAAGGATGATTCGCTGTGGCGACCCTTGATGGGAAAAGCCGAAAGAGAAGTAGTAGAGTGTCCTGTAATAATTTAAAGTGAAATTGAGTAAGAACCAAGTCATGTAAAAATATGCAACATATGAACAGCTCAAACTGTAATATCCAATAGATATTTTATCCAACATCATGTAGTTAACCTTTCTCAGTTATCAGTTATGTTCACTGCTGCAATTAAAAATATATTTCCGGATCATGCTGTACAGTGTGAAGCATACAGGACATAGTACAAGTAATTTAATTCCTGTGTCCTGTACTAAATCAAACTTAAACTGATCAAATAAAACCGATGTATTAAAATACAACTGATAATGAACAAAGAATAAATTTGTTTTTTTATTACTGTATTAATAGAGTAGAATAATGTCCTCTAAATGAGGATTTATTAACTGCTAAAAATTCAATTAAATGTTTATAAATCCATTGTTTTTACTGCATATGTGCAGAAGTTACAGACAGTAACTGTTTGATCACTGACAGTCAACATGTGTCAGCTGGATGAAAAGCAGAAGTATCAGTGACGAGGTTTTTGTCACAGTATAAATCACTGTGATACGTACTCTTTAGCAGAGTTGTCCCATGTGTGACAGTAATAAACTGCAGAGTCTCCTGCCTCTGCACGTTTAATAATGAATTGATAATCAATGTTTGATGAGGCTTTAGAGTTGAATCGGTCTGAGGAGAATCCTGATCCAAAGGTGGGTGAACTGTGACTGTGGTAAAAATAAAGAATAAACTGTGGAGATTTACCAGGAACCTGTTTGTACCAGTTCACAATAGAATTATCATCTCTCTGAATGTTGCAGTTGAGAACAACTTCTTGTCCTGGAGAAACTGTGTGGACATCAGGCGTCTGGGTCAACACTTTAGCTGCATGAGCATCTGCAAACATACAGAGAAATACATGAGAGAAAGATTTCTGTTAGAAAATGTCTCCAATAACAGGAATGAGAGGAACATCTTACATGTCAGAGCAGTGATGAGAGAGCAGAGAGTCCCCAGCATGTTGTCAGTGTGTGGTGTTCAGCTGAGAGGTGAACAGGGTTGGAGTGTGAGGAGAAGACAGACGGAAGCTTTTAAAGACACTGAGGACAAGACAAGTGGAGGAGGAGTTTTACTTTCACGTTATTAATCACAATCTATTTATTTCAAACTGTTCACATTTCAGAGCTTTATTTGTGCTGGTTATTTCGGTAAAACTTCACTGATGTCATATTCTATATCTCCTTCGATTTGATCATGTTGATAATCTGTTACAAATGCTGAATAGAGAAACTTCTTTGTCTTTATCTGTTTTTAGGTTCATGTTTTCCCCGGTTCGATGTTACAGCAGGTGTGTAACTAGATACTGTAACTAGAGGAGCCAAAAGCAGAAGCTGAGACCCACCGAGAGTACAGAGGGTTTATTAACACATGAACTATTGATGCAGTTATTATCACATGAAATACTGAGACTATGATACTCAGCACTGACACTTGAGGTGATAACGATATTAACTCAAATTCAGAGACTTAGACTATAACAAAATCCTGAACTACTAAGACTATCAACAGACTCATGAACAGTATTAAGGACTGGAGATCAGGAAGATGCACCAGCACAGACCATGACACACTAGCAACCCCAAAACTAAACACAAGGCCTTAAATACAAAAATACATAAGTAATTATGATGATGCTGAAAGGCAAAGGGTGAGTCAACTGGTAACCAGCCGAGGAGGGGAAGGGTCGAGTCCAGAATCCCAACAGCAAGTGTCAATCAAAAACAAAAAGCTGAAGCCAACATGTCTGTTCAAGTTTCATCTCTTTTCTGAAGGACCTTTCAACAACACGATGTGATTCATTTTATTAAAGACTCCTGGAATTAATATCATGGAAACACATCATTAAACTGTGAATATAAATTATACTTCAGAAAGTTACTTTCAACATTTGGTTTGGTTGGATTGTAGCTGCACTAAAGATAAAGAGAAAAGTCAGTAAGACTGTAAGTATGTGAGTGTGAATACAGTATAAAAATGATCTCTAAACGTGGGCCAAAGGATTTATTAAATGATGAAAAATTAAAAATAAATGATTATAAATCCATCGTTTTTACTGCATATGTGCAGAAGTTACAGACAGTAACTGCCTGATCACTGACAGTCAACATGTGTCAGCTGGATGAAAAGCAGAAGTATCAGTGACGAGGTTTTTGTCACAGTATAAATCACTGTGATACCCACTCAGTAGCAGAGCTGTCATATGTTTGACAGTAATAAACTGCAGAATCTCCCTCCACCACATTGTTGATTATTAATCGATAATCTGATTGTGACTGATGAGTGGATGTGAACTTTGGAGATGAGAAACCAGAACCATAAGTTGGAGATGAATGGGAATGATGAAAATACAGAACAAACTGAGGAACTCCTCCTGGAATCTGTTTATACCAGCGAGCAGAACTACCAGTAACAGTCCCCAGGTTACAGTCCATGGTGACTGTGTCGCCTTTTGTCACTGACACAACAGCAGGTTTCTGTGTCACCACCGTCACACCACTCACACCTGGAAACAACAAGATGAACATGGAGTCAAGAGAAACACACAGACTGAAGGATCCACCATGAGCTCCAAGCTGCAGTAAGTCAGTCTCCTTACATGTTAGAGCAGTGATGAGAGAGCAGAGGGTCCCCAGCATGTTGTCAGTGTAGGTTGGAAAGTGACTTACTGCTGACACATCAGAGGCTTTGGAGGATGAAGAGAGGAGGAGCTGGAGGAGCAGTTTAATACAGACTGAAACGCACACACACCCACAGCAGGAGGAGCTTGAACTGTCCATCTGGAGACACTGGCTGATTTGGTTACAGTTGTGTCAAAGCAGGAAATTTGTACTTTCTTCTGCTGCTCCTGTTCATTACAGAGAAGTTAAAAAAATGGTTCTGAAATTTTTGTGATGAGAGAAAAAGAGGCAAAAGAGTCAGATCTTTGTAGATGTTGGAATTTTTTGTATATAACGTTTAAATATATCTGTTCCAATTTTTTACAAAAGAGACAGTTTTTACATTATACTGGTTTTATTTTGCTCAATACATTATAACTAATTAAATAACTGAACTTCTCATTTACACGGAGCTAAAGATTAAAGTTATTAAAATGTAAAGACACAGATAAAACAAGCACAGTCCTTCATGTCACAAAAAGGCTGCAGACAGTTGGGACGCAAACACGCAGCCTTCAACTTTAAGGTAAAATCGGCGTGTAAAATCAATGTAGAATTTAGGACATTTAATAAAAACATAAAATACTATTTCAGTAAAAACAAAATTGTAATGTAATGTAAAAAAGATTTGTAATGTTTTTAGGAGACTAATTTTAATCTGTTGAAAAATAGAGACGAGCGAGCTTGGCAGGAGTTAAGTCTTTGGGAGATTTGAGGTATTCAAGGTTTTTATGGTTGGTGAGAAACATTAAAGGCAGTTTGGCCTCCTCCAGCCAGTGCCTCCACTCCTCCAAAGCCAACTTAACAGCCAACTACTCACGGTTACTAATATCATAGTTACTGTCGGCGTCAAATAGCCGACGCTAAAAGAAGGAACAGGGGTGAACCTTATGGTCAACCTCAGACCACTGGGACAGTACGGCCCCAACCCCAACATCAGACGCATCCACCTCCACTATGAACTGCCTTTCGGGGTCAGGGAGAGTGAGGATGGGGGCTGAGGAGAACGCATCCTTCAACCGGAGGAAAGTAGACTCGGCCTCCGAGTTCAAAAGGAAAGGACTCTGAACTGAGGTAAGTTTGTGTAGGGGAGCAGAGATGTTTCTATACCCCTTAATGAAACGTCTGTAAAAGTTAACAAACCCCAGGAAGTCCTGCAGCTGCTTACGGTTCAGAGGAGTGGGCCAATCCCTGACTGAACTCACCTTCCCTGGGTCCATCTTTATATTGCCAGAGGAGATGATGTAACCCAGGAAGGAGACGGAGGATGAATGGAAAACACTTCTCTGCCTTGACAAAGACATAGTTCTGGTCCAAAGACTGAGCACGTGTGTAACATGTTTGGTTTCAGACGGGGAGAAGATCAGAATGTCGTCAAGATAAACAAACACAAACTTATTCAGCATGTCTCCCAGCACATCATTAACCAGGTGGTTAATAAAGACAGCAGGGGCGTTGGTCAAGCCAAGCCAGTCTTCTGGATGAGGAACAGATGGTAAGCATCACGAAGATCTAACTCAGTGAAAATTATGGCACCCTGCAGGAGCTCAAAAGCAGAGGATATGAGAGGAAGCGGGTAGCGGTTACGGATGGTAATTTGATTGAGACCCCGATAATCTATACACGGACAGAGACTCCTCCTTCCCGACAAAAAAAACCCTGCACCTGCAGACAAGGAAGAAGGACGGATGAGTCCTCCTGCCAAAGACTTGTTAATATATTTCTTCATAGCCTCGCACTCGGGGCCGGAGAGGGAATATAATCCTCCTCGTGGAGGCATGGAACCAGGCAACAGGTCAATGGCACCGTCATAAGGATGATGGGGGGGCAGAGAGGTACATTTGCTCTTGCTAAAAACCAATTTAAGATTGTGATATGCCTTAGGGATGTTGGAGAAATCTATATCCTCACTAGAGGATCCTGAAGGAGAAGTAGAAAGTAGACCTGACGGAGGCAGAGACTGGAACAGGAAACCCCACAGCTCACTACTCTCCCCTCCACCCAACAGATCTGGGGGGATGTCGAGCTAGCCATGTGGAACCAAGAATAAGGGGCTGCTGAGGGGACCGAATGACTTGGGTGTAACTTTCTCGTTGTCTGTATGCATAGTGAGGGGAGCTGTCTGCAGGGCACCAGGATTCAAATATGTGACCGTCTAAGGCTTGGATGACCACTGGCTTGGAATGAGGGTTGAATGAAAGGGAATGAGGAAGGCGTAGCTTGCGAGCTAAACACTTATCAATGAATTCAGAGTCCGCTCCGGAGTCAATCAGTGCAGCCAGGGGAACCAACCGGTTAACCAACTGAAGAGCAACCTGGAGAAAGGGACGAGAGATGGGAGAGGGGTTAGAACAGAATTGGCTCAGCAGTTTCCCCCTTGTTCCTGCTGAGCCCTCCCTTTTAGCGGAAATGACCTAATTCTGTGGTCAGAATAGCCACAATAACAACAGAGCCCATTCCGGAACCCGCATTCTCGCTCCTCCGGTGTTAGGCGCGCCCTTCCCAGCTGCACAGGTTCAGGGGGCTTGGCTTAGGGTTCACTATGGACTCGGGTTGGGGAACACTAGTGAAGCTAATACGAGGTCGAGGGTGAGACAGATGCGGCACTGGGCCTCTCTCACTCATTTTTTGATCCACCCTGGTGCACAGTTTAATAAGGGGGTCAAGAGACTCCGGGGGGATAACTCATCTTTTAAAGACTCAGATAACCCTTGATAAATTCTTTCCCGCAGGGCACGCCCATCCCACTGGCAGTCTGCGGCCAGAGTACGGAATTGAATGGCGTACTCGTCCACGGAACTAGTGCCCTGTGCCAATTTGGAGAGGAGACGAGAGGCGTCACAGTCCGATTTGGTAAGTCCGAAAACTTTAAGCAGTTCTTGAGAAAATTGTTCAAAGGTGGAGGTGGAAAACAAATCCGGCTCCCACTCCGCCATTCCCCACAACCTGGCTATCCCGGTGAGGAGTGAGACAGCGTAAGCTATGCAGGCGCTGTCGGTGGGAAAGTCGGACGCTCTAATCTTGAACAGTAGCTTGCACTTGACCTAAAAGGCCCTACAATTATTAGTGTCCCCTGTGAATGGCTCAGGAGGTGATACATAAGGCTCCAATTGAACTGGAGCGGGGGCTGCGGCAGCTGGCAGCGGTGGAGGAGTGGGAACAGAGGCTGTAGCTAGATGGGTGATAGTTAGTGTCATGGTGTGTAGATCTGACTGCATTCTGGCGAGACTGATGTCATGTTCGACAATAGGCCAACATGTTTGTTCAAGTATTATCTCAGGATTATCAGACTTTTTTGAAGGACCTTTCAACAAAAAAGTGTCAATCATTTTATTAAAGAATCCTGGAATTAAATTAAGAGAAACAAATAATTAAACAGTGAATACAAATTATACTTCAGGAAGTTACTTTCAACATTTGGTTGGATTGTAGCTGCAATAAAGAGAAAGAGAAAAGTCAGTAAGACTGTAAGTATGTGAGTTTGAATACAGTATAAAAATGATCTCTAAATGTGGGCCTAAGGATTTATTAAATGATCAAAATCCAATTAAATTATTATAAATCCACAGTTTTTACTGCATATGTGCAGAAGTTACAGACAGTAACTGCCTGATCACTGACAGTCAACATGTGTCAGCTGGATGAAAAGCAGAAGTATCAGTGACGAGGTTTTTGTCACAGTATAAATCACTGTGATACGTTCTCGTTAGCAGAGTTGTCCCATGTTTGACAGTAATAAACTGCAGAGTCTCCTGCCTCTGCACGTTTAATAATGAATTGATAATCAATGTTTGATGAGGCTTTAGAGTTGAATCGGTCTGAGGAGAATCCTGATCCAAAGGTGGGTGAACTGTGACTGTGGTAAAAATAAAGAATATACTGTGGAGCTTTACCAGGAACCTGTTTGTACCAACTGACAACGTAGCTTTCAGGTTTCTCAATGTTGCAGTTGAGAACAACTTCTTGTCCTGGAGAAACTGTGTGGACAGCAGGCGTCTGGGTCAACACTTTAGCTGCATGAGCATCTGCAAACATACAGAGAAATACATGAGAGAAAGATTTCTGTTAGAAAATGTCTCCAATAACAGGAATGAGAGGAACATCTTACATGTCAGAGCAGTGATGAGAGAGCAGAGAGTCCCCAGCATGTTGTCAGTGTGTGGTGTTCAGCTGAGAGGTGAACAGGGTTGGAGTGTGAGGAGAAGACAGACGGAAGCTTTTAAAGACACTGAGGACAAGACAAGTGGAGGAGGAGTTTTACTTTCACGTCATTAATCACAATCTATTTATTTCAAACTGTTCACATTTCAGAGCTTTATTTGTGCTGGTTATTTCGGTAAAAGTTCACTGATGTCAAATTCTATATCTCCTTCGATTTGATCATGTTGATGATCTTTTACAAATGCTGAATAGAAAAATGTCTTTGTCTTTATCTGTTTTTAGGTTCATGTTTTCCCCGGTTCGATGTTACAGCAGGTGTGTAACTAGATACTGTAACTAGAGGAGCCAAAAGCAGAAGCTGAGACCCACCGAGAGTACAGAGGGTTTATTAACACATGAACTATTGATGCAGTTATTATCACATGAAATACTGAGACTATGATACTCAGCACTGACACTTGAGGTGATAACGATATTAACCCAAATTCAGAGACTTAGACTATAACAAAATCCTGAACTACTAAGACTATCAACAGACTCATGAACAGTATTAAGGACTGGAGATCAGGAAGATGCACCAGCACAGACCATGACACACTAGCAACCCCAAAACTAAACACAAGGCCTTAAATACAGAAATACATAAGTAATGATGATGATGGTGAAAGGCAAAGGGTGAGTCAACTGGTAACCAGCCGAGGAGGGGAAGGGTCGAGTCCAGAATCCCAACAGCAAGTGTCAATCAAAAACAAAAAGCTGAAGCCAACATGTCTGTTCAAGTTTCATCTCTTTTCTGAAGGACGTTTCAACAACACGGTGTGATTCATTTTATTAAAGACTCCTGGAATTAATATCATGGAAACACATCATTAAACTGTGAATATAAATTATACTTCAGGAAGTTACTTTCAACATTTGGTTTGGTTGGATTGTAGCTGCACTAAAGATAAAGAGAAAAGTCGGTAAGACTGTAAGTATGTGAGTGTGAATACAGTATAAAAATGATCTCTAAATGTGGGGCTAAGAATTTATTAGATGATCAAAATCCAATTAAATGATTATAAATTCATAGTTTTTATTGCATATGTGCAGAAGTTACAGACAGTAGCTGCCTGATCACTGACAGTCAACATGTGTCAGCTGGATGAAAAGCAGAAGTATCAGTGACGAGGTTTTTGTCACAGTGTAAATCACTGTGATACAATCTCGTTAGCAGAGCTGTCCCATGTTTTACAGTAATAAACTGCTGAATCTCCCTCCACCACATTGTTGATTATTAATCGATAATCTGATTGTGACTGATGAGTGGATGTGAACTTTGGAGCCGAGAAACCAGAACCATAGCTCGGGGAGCTCCATGCATGATAAAACCTTAGAACAAACTGAGGAACTCCTCCTGGAATCTGTTTATACCAGCGAGCACTGTCAGTAACAGTCCCCAGGTTACAGTCCATGGTGACTGTTTCTCCTATGTCACTGACACAACAGCAGGTTTCTGTGTCACCACCGTCACACCACTCACACCTGGAAACAACAAGATGAACATGGAGTCAAGAGAAACACACAGACTGAAGGATCCACCATGAGCTCCAAGCTGCAGTAAGTCAGTCTCCTTACATGTTAGAGCAGTGATGAGAGAGCAGAGGGTCCCCAGCATGTTGTCAGTGTAGGTTGGAAAGTGACTTACTGCTGACACATCAGAGGCTTTGGAGGATGAAGAGAGGAGGAGCTGGAGGAGCAGTTTAATACAGACTGAAACGCACACACACCCACAGCAGGAGGAGCTTTGAACATGATTATAAAATATATTATGTATATATTAAAACAGTTTATTAACACACCAGTGAAGTCGAAAATCTGTACTGTGTTTTTGTGTCTCATACTGTATCTGCTGCAGCAAAAAAAAATTTGTTCATTTATTGAACAATAATTTCTCTTCAGTGTAAAATTCACACTTAATTTTATATACTTAATTTGACATTAAAAAACTAGCAAACCTAATGTTGCAATACTGCTTGTAAAAAACATGTTTTATATCTGTAACTGTTACTGGATGTAATTTCTTTAGTTTGTTACTGTTTGTTCTTTTATTTGTGTGTTTCTAGTCAGGGACAGTTTCTTCTTCTTTCACAGAGAGAAGTTTGACCACTTCATTTACATGGAGCTAGAAATGAAGAGAGGAGGCCTGCAGGTGCATCCTGGGAAGGAAGAGAGGGAGGAGCAGAGAGGTGACGCTTCACTGATGGAGGATGCAAATTCATCTAAAGATTCATACGAAACTCATCAAGGCAGCAACGACAACTGTGCTTGAGCTAAAATTATTAAACGTTGCTCCCTACTGGTCATTTATTACACTGCACTACACTCATTTTTAAACACTTCTTTTATATATATTTACTGCAAATTAAGATGTGAAAATGATATCTGGAAAAACATTGATGTACATGTTACATTAACCACATGACCACAGAGGATGAATATTTATGATGCTTTTATTGGAATAAAACAAATGCAGCAATAAGACAAACGATCTACACTCAATAACACGTGCACATGACTGACAATGTTGCTTTGCTGTGTTTTCTACATTTCTAACATGGAAACACTGGAATGAGCAAACAGCACAGACAGGAAAGAAGCAGATGTTGGATGGTCGTTCTGCTCCTCTACTGTCCTTCAGTGGGACACTTTGACTTGTTGATGCTTTTCTCGGAAAACTGGGAGCCCAAAGACACTTTACATTTGTAAACCTTATCCGTGTTCCAGTCGGACGTCTGGATTTCCAGAGAACTGCTGATTCGGAAAGTCTGGTCTGGTTGCTGAACAGCAGTGCTGGTAGAGATCCCACTGCTCACTGGACTCCCAGCAGCCGACCAGGTCACATCTGCAAAAGGCACAGACTGACTGGACAGACAGACCAGAGACACTTTGTTGGACTGGAGCTCAGCGCTGGACGGAGGGAAGACGGTCAGGACAGGAGGAGAGAGACTGGAGCCTGAAGACAAATGGAGGACACTCGGAAAATTACAAGAAAAGAAATGGGCAGGACATTCTGAACAACTAGAAATAAAACATTAACTCTAAGCTTTAATAAACTATGAAGGACAAACACATTATCAATCATTCAAACACTTTATGATGTGATATATTATTAATTTTCTCAGACACAAGTTTAAAGATGGCTTGACTATTTCTGCATTAATTCTTCCTCTGTGTCATTAAAAATAATATGTGGATTCTAAGATATTAAACTTCTGTATGTGATTTTATTGATGTCAGTCGACAAACCAACAACAAAAAAAGTAAAAAAAGAAATCTTAAGGTGAATTCAAATAACTTCTGGAGTTTGTAAAATGTATATACACATTAGAAAAACTGACAGTTTTACTTTTAAAAACCTGTTAGTAGAAGTAACAATGCTGCATCGGTTTTATAACCAGTCAAAGATTTAGAATATTATTTTAAACATGTTTTCAAATATTACAATATTTTGCAGATCTTAAGTCACAATTTCAAATAGTTTAAAGAAAAAACAAATTAGCTGTTTTCAAACCATTATTAACAAATACATGGATTATTGTGTATAAAAATACATCCCAAAGAGAAAATCTCTCTGCTTTCCTGATGAATTAAACTGTACTTACCTGTCACAGTCAGCTTGGTGCCTTGTCCGAATACCACAGTGCTTCAGTTTGTGCACATGTCTGTACAAAAACCTCCTGACTCTCACTGATGAGACGAGTGGAACTGAAACATCCTGTTCACACCAACTTTCACTGTCAACAGCTCATTCACTCCATTAATCTGTTGTTATTCAAAAACACTGTTGCATTTCATGATAAGTCTGAATATTGTTGAATGATTCTGTGTTTGTGGTAGAAACAGTAAAGTTCAGATATCATGAGTAATTTCATGTCCAAAACTTTTTAAGAAGAGCAAAACTGGATCTCAGTTTCTCCAGTGTAATTCTTTTATTCTCTTTGATGACAGTTTGTTAATGTCCTTCCTTCTTAAGTTGTCAGTTTTCTACTTTAAATAGTTTGTTTTCTCTCCTAAAATCTGTTGTGAGTTTCTCACTGAGGTTTTTGTCTCTGTGTGATTCAGGGGATCCGCTAGCAGTTTTTGGACCTATGAAACAATTTGAAGTTGGGCCCTATACCTCACCCAATCTGCACCAAACATTAAAATCAAGCTACATATCGAATATCTTTGTCTGCAGTTTAGTCATAGCACTGACCACAGCTGTGGTCGTGTGTCTCAGTGTCCACTGTGTCCCTCTGTCCCTTAAACTGTGAGCTCCTCTCGTCTTCCTCTTCATTATCTGTGCTGCTGCTTCTACTGATTCTCCTTGATCGTCACCTGCTGTTTTAAAAGATCTTTCTACGTCCTCCCTGACAGGCTGATTGTAAATGTCTGAAAGGCATGTTTATTGAAATGTGCTTTTGTTTGTTGCAAATCAGTTGTAAATCATTTGTTGTCTGAGTTTGTGCGACTGTCTAAATGCACATAAAGAGATATAAAATTGTAAAAGGCTAAAATTAAGTTTGATCGAAAGTTTAGATTAGTTAAACTCGTAAGGGCTTTTATTTTGATAGGATGGGTCATGTGACTAGAGTGGCATTATGGGTAAAAAAGGTCAGCATGAACGCAGGGAAAGATGCAGCCCAAAGTAAAACCTTTCTGCACTTGGTTCAAGAGGCGCACACGGTAACTGTGCTCTATCTATGTTTATCTGGATACTGGCCTGAGAGATAAAGAGCTTGAGAATATGTTTTAATTTAAAATGTTTTATGTACTTTTACTTCTAGTTTTCACAGTGTTTGATGAGGAGAGAGCGGAAAATAAAAACTCATAAGAGATCTGTATGATGCGTGGCCATTTCTTTGGACAAGTGTAGCTACACTGATTGACGAGGATCCTGGATCTGACATGTCTAAAAAACACAGAATTCATTTAGAACGTCTCTAGATCTTCTGTGCTACAGTTAATATGGAAAATGAAAAAATAAAATTGATATGTTTACTCATTACTCATTTTATTATATGAGTTAAGTAAGATCATGGCAGAGATTAAAATCATAAGAATCAGAAAGTGATGCACACACGATTCTTAAAGGCAGGATTTCAGTGACATACTGATGACCTGCTTCCTCAACATCGTGTGGAAAAGCAGGTGAGGCCGATGCTGCATCTGTATATGAGGTGAACAGACCTGATCATAAGTGAACTAACTATCATACATGTTACTAAATGACATTATTTTAATGTTCAGTGGAGAAAAACGTAAGTTAGTGAATTAGAGTCTCGGCTATGGAAGTAGCGCTAACATTAGACTGCAACGGAAGCTCCGTCCTCCGTGAACACACAAAACTTTCTATTTAAAATAACTTGTAAATAATTGTCGGCCCTTTTTCTCTCTCTCATCTTTGTCAGACTTTTCTTGTCATTTCTGATTTCTGCTTGTCTCACCGTGAGGACAGGATCCAGGTGGACGGACCGAACCATGCCCTAAATGGAAGGAGGGGTGTAATTTTACCGCAGAGGCAGAACTAAGCCGAAATTTAGCCTTATTTGTCATTCTTTCATAGATACATTATTATATCTCATGTATTACTGCTTATAATTTTATTATTAAAAAGCTAGTCTCTGTGGGCCCCCAAAGTTCGGGGGCCCTTAGAATTGTCCTAACTTTCCCCCCTAACGGCGCCCGTGGTCTGATTCACTGTGATACAGCTGCTGAAGATGAACCATGTCACTTGGCACAGAAATACTGAGCAGAGTCTCCTGCTTCTGCACGTCTAATAATGAATTGATAATCAATGTTTGATGAGGATTTAGAGTCGAATCGGTCTGAGGAGAATCCTGATCCAAAGCTCGGTGAACTTTGAGAATGATAAAATCTTAAAACATATTGTGGAGCTTTACCAGGAACCTGTTTGTACCAACTGACATTGTTTATCTTTAACTTGGACTATTAGAAAAATGGTCCAAGTTATGAGTTATGTTAATTCCAATGAGCAAACCATGATGGAAATGTTCAGTTGTACAAGTTTCTAACATCTCTACCTGTAAAATCCAACTGTGGGATGTTTATTAGATTTCTTTTTCTTAATGTCACAATTTTGAAAATGTGAAACACTGAACTGATAATGTTGTTTTCTGATTTGTGTGAAATAATGAAGTAGTAAAGGAATATTTACGTCAGTGATTTTTTTGTTTTTCATGTCTGTGTTTGGAATCTGCAGGAATTTGTTTTTTAAGCAAAAGTAATGACTCTAGGGATGGAGGCTTTAATTTTCTTTTAAACATACTATATTAATAACAAGCTCTGTAATACAAAAGTGAATCATGTGTCTGAATGGCAGAAGAGAAACATTTTTGAGTGATATGAATAAACCATGTTATTATTGTTCATTTCATCATTTGTAGAATATGTTTGGAGTGTAGATAATATCACATGTTAAACCTTCTAAGTTTCTTTCTATCACAAACAGGGTGAATTTATTTCAGCCAAGAAAAAGGTTTTTAATCCTGCAGACTGTGTGTGAAAACCTCAGTTAGTGTCAAAATGTGCCAGAGTCTCAAAAAGCAGAAGTATCAGTGACGAGGTTTTTGTCACAGTATAAATCATTGTGATACGTTCTCATTAGCAGAGCTGTCCCATGTGTGACAGTAATAAACTGCTGAATCTCCCTCCAGCACATTGTTGATTATTAATCGATAATCTGATCTTGACTGATGCGTGGATGTGAACTTTGGAGCCGAGAAACCAGAACCATAAGTTGGAGATGAATCAGAATGATAAAACCTTAGTACAAACTGAGGAACTCCTCCTGGAATCTGTTTATACCAGCGAGCACCACTACCAGTAACAGTCCCCAGGTTACAGTCCATGGTGACTGTGTCGCCTTTTGTCACTGACACAACAGCAGGTTTCTGTGTCACCACCGTCACACCACTCACACCTGGAAACAACAAGATGAACATGGAGTCAAGAGAAACACACAGACTGAAGGATCCACCATGAGCTCCAAGCTGCAGTAAGTCAGTCTCCTTACATGTTAGAGCAGTGATGAGAGAGCAGAGGGTCCCCAGCATGTTGTCAGTGTAGGTTGGAAAGTGACTTACTGCTGACACATCAGAGGCTTTGGAGGATGAAGAGAGGAGGAGCTGGAGGAGCAGTTTAATACAGACTGAAACGCACACACACCCACAGCAGGAGGAGCTTGAACTGTCCATCTGGAGACACTGACTGATTTGGTTACAGCTGTGTCAAAGCAGGAAGTTACTACTTTCTGCTGCTGCTCCTGTTTATTACAGACAAGTTAAAAAATTGGTTGTAAAGACGATGTGACGTGAGAAAAAGAGGCAGAAGAGTCAGAGCTTTGCAGATGTTGGATTATTTTATGTAGAATGTTTAAAAATAATAGTTCCAATTTTTTACAAAGGAGACAGTTTTTTCATTATACTGGTTTTATTTTGCTCATAACATTTTAACTAATAAAATGACTGAGCTTCTCATTTACACAGAGCTAAAGATAAAGAGATGAAGCCCACATGTGCATCCTGGGAACAAACAGAGAGAAGTAGAGAGGTGATGCTTCACTGGTTCACTTTCACTTCATTTTATCTTAAACACACTCTCACTAGATGATAAAACATTAAGTACAAATATTGTTTACTTTTGCTTCTGTTGTAAATCAATATCTCATCCAAGTACAGTGTGTTCAGAGAGATTAACAGTAATTCAAATTAGAGTGAAATAAGATAAGATAAGATAGAACTTTATTAATCCCACAGTGGGGAAATTCTTGTGTAAGATTGCACAAATTTGTGTCACTGCAGTGACACATTATATAGTCTTATGGCTGTGGGGAGGAATGATCGACGGCAGCCTCCTTCCTGCACTGTGGGTGTAACAGTCTAGTGCTGATGGAGCTGCTCAGAGCCTCCACAGTGAGGTGCAGGGGGTGGGAGGGGTTATTATCCATGATGGATGTTAGTTTGGCCAACATCCTTCTGTCCGCCACCTCCTCGATGGAGTCCAAAGTGCAGCCCAGGACAGAGCCAGCTCTCTTAATCAGCTTGTTAAGTCTCTTCCTGTCTCTGTCCGTGCTGCTCCCAGCCCAGCACACAACACCATAGAGGACTGCTGAGGCCACCACAGTGTTGAAGGATGTCCGTAACAGCTCCCTGCACACACCAAAGGACCTCAGTCTCCTCAGCAGGTGGAGGCGACTCTGGTCCTTTCTGTACAGAGAGTCTGTGTTGTCAGCACTGGTCCAGTCCAGTTTTTTGTTTAGGTGGACACCCAGGTATTTAAAGGTGTCCACAATCTCAATGTCTGAGCCCTGGATGCTCACCGTTGTGTGTGGTGGAAGGTTCCGTCTGAAGTCAAGCACCAACTCCTTAGTCTTACTGGTGTTCAGGATCAAATAATTGTTCTCACACCAGTCCACAAAGTCTGAGATGACCCCCCTGTATTCCTGCTCATTCTCACCCAGTACACAACCGACAATGGCTGTGTCATCTGAGAATTTCTGCAGGTGACAGAGGTGGGAGTTGTACTTGAAGTCTGACGTGTAGAGTGTGAAAAGAAAAGGGAGAGTACACTGTCCCTGAGGTGGCCCGTGCTGCAGACCACCACATCCGACACACAGTCCCGCAGCCTCAATAAACTGCGGCCTGTCCATGTACAGGTAGTTGATGGTCCAGGAAGCTAGATGTTGGTCCACGCCTGCCACCTCCAGCTTCCCCCTCAGCAGTGATGGCTGGATGGTGTTGAAAGCACTGGAGAAGTCAAAGAACACGACCCTTACAGTACTCCCAGGGGACTCCAGGTGAGACAGGGCCCAGTGCTGCAGGTAGATGATGGCGTCGCCCACCCTGATGCCAGGTCGATAGGAAAACTGCAGCAGGTCCAGTGCTGAGCTCACCTGAGTGTGGAGGTAGCCAAGGATGCTCCTCTCCATAGCCTTCATCAGGTGGGAGGTTAAGGCGACAGGTCTGTAATGGTTCAGCTCCTCGGGATGTGATACTTTTGGAACCGGAAGCAGACAGGATGTTTGTCGAAGCACTGGTACTTTCTCCAGTCCAAGGCTCAGGTTGATAGTGACAGAACAACCTCACAGAGCTGGTCTGCACACTCCCTGAGGAGCCTGGAGCTAATGTTGTGGGCCTGTGGCCCCCTGGCCTTAGTCTTCCCTAACTCTTTCCTAACCTGGTCCAGAGTGAGGCAGAGGGGGGTGGTCGGTGACTGGTCTGGAGCTGTGGGTTGTTGGGAGCTCTCTGTGACAGTGGGAGGAGGGCCAGAGTGGTCTGCATGGAGCTGAGGTGTGAAGAGCTGCAGCTGGGGGAGCTCTTTGACTGGACTGGAGCGGTGCGAAGAGGGAGCCATGTGAGTGGGGCTGGGGACTGGGCAGAATCAAATCTGTTAAAGAACAGATTTAATTCATTTGCCCAGGTCTGGTCATCCGTGGCCTGTCGACCATCCCCACCCTCACCATGGCCTGAGATGTGTTTCAGTCCTCTCCACACCTCACGGACGTTGTTCTGCTCCAGACGATGCTCCAGTTTCTTCCTGTAGCTGTCCTTGCACCTCCTGATTTTGAATTTTAATTCCCGCTGCAGTCTGCCCAGCTCCTCCGTGTCCCCAGAGAGAAAGGCCCTCTTCTTTTCATTCAGCAGGGGCTTCAGCTCAGGGCCCACCCAGGACTTGTTGTTGGGAAAACACAGCACTGTCTTGGATGGCACAGTGTCTTCCGCACAGATGTTTATATAGTCCGTGAGTCTCTGAGACTGTCGATGTCCTCCCCATGTGGACTGGATGGAGAATGTCCCAGTCTGTGGTGTTGAAAAACAGTGAAAAAGTGAATAATGTGTCTGATTTGCAGAAGAGAAACATGTTTGAGTGATATGAATAAACCATGTTATTCTTGTTCATTGATCATTTGTAGAATATGTGCACGTTCATATGTTTGGAGTGTAGATAATATCACACATTAAACCTTCCATCTGTATTCTAAGCTTCTTTCTATCACAAACAGGGTGAATTTATTTAAGCCAAGAAAAGGGTTTTTAATCCTGCAGATTGTGTGTGAAAACCTCAGAGTCAAAATGTGCCAGAGTTTAAAAAAGCAGAAGTATCATTGAGAGGTTTTTGTCACAGTGTAAATCACTGTGATACGTTCTCGGTAGCAGAGTTGTCCCATGTTTTACAGTAATAAACTGCTGAATCTCCCTCCACCACATTGTTGATTATCAAACGATAATCTGATTGTGACTGATGAGTGGATGTGAACTTTGGAGGAGAAACCAGATCCATAAGTTGGAGAAGAATAGGAATGATGAAACTTTAGAACAAACTGAGGAACTCCTCCTGGAATCTGTTTATACCAGCGAGCAGATCGATCAGTAACAGTCCCCAGGTTACAGTCCATGGTGACTGTGAACAACTTTTATCACTGACACAACAGCAGGTTTCTGTGTCACCACCGTCACACCACTCACACCTGGAAACAACAAGATGAACATGGAGTCAAGAGAAACACACAGACTGAAGGATCCACAGTGAGCTCCAAGCTGCAGTAAGTCAGTTTCCTTACATGTTAGAGCAGTGATGAGAGAGCAGAGGGTCCCCAGCATGTTGTCAGTGTAGGTTGGAAAGTGACTTACTGCTGACACATCAGAGGCTTTGGAGGATGAAGAGAGGAGGAGCTGGAGCAGCAGTTTAATACAGACTGAAACGCACACACACCCACAGCAGGAGGAGCTTGAACTGTCCATCTGGAGACACTGACTGATTAGTTTACAGTTGTGTCAAAGCAGGAAATTTGTACTTTCTTTACCCTTATTAGACACGTTCATATTAGATATCATTAATCTATCTTTACAAACAGGATATGTACCAAAGGCCTATAAGGTAGCTGTAATCAAACCTCTACAAATAAAAACCTTGTCTGGATCCAGGTGTCTTAGCCAATTACAGACCAATATCCAATCTCCCCTTTATTTCTAAAATACTTGAAAAAGTAGTTGCAAAGCAATTATGTGACCACCTGCGCAGAAACAAGTTGTTTGAAGAATTTCAGTCAGGATTGAAGTCTGATTAAAGTCACCAACGATCTTGTGCTGGCTTCAGATAACGGACTTGTCTCTATACTAGTTCTGCTAGATCTTACTGCTGCATTTGACACCATTGATCACAGAATAATATTACAGAGACTAGAACATGTTATTGGAATTAAAGGAACTGCATTAAATTGGTTTAAATCTTATCTATCAGATAGATTCCAATTTGTTCATGTTAATGATGAATCTTCCACATACACACAAAAGTTAGTTATGGGATTCCACAAGGTTCTGTATTAGGACCAATACTGTTTACTCTATATATGTCTCCCCTTGGCAACATTATTAGAAAACACATCAACACGCTGATGACACGCTGTTATATCTATCTATGAAACCTGATGAAACAAATACATTAATCAAACTACAAGCATGTCTAAAAGACATAAGGGACTGGATGACGTATAATTTCCTACTTCTAAACTCAGATAAAACTAAAGTTATTGTGTTTGGGCCTAAAAGTCTAAGAAACCTGTTTTCCAATCATATCGTTACTTTAGATGACATGACTCTGGCCCCCAGTAGTACTGCAAGGAATCTCAGTAGTTTTTGACCAGGATTTGTAATTTAGCTCACATATAAAACAAATCTCTAGAACATCCTTCTTCCACCTAAGAAACATTGCCAAAATTAGGAGCCTCCTCTCTCAAAGTGATGCTGAAAAACTGGTCGGTGCGTTTGTTACTTCTAGATTGGATTACTGTAATTCTCTACTTTCAGGCTACCCCAGTAACTCTCTGAAAAGCTTCAATTAATCCAAAATGCTGCAGCAAGATTACTCTCTGATATTGGTAAGAGAGATCATATTTCACCGTCATTAGCTTCTCTCCATTGGCTTCCCATTAAATGTAGAATAGAATTTCTTCTTACCTACAAAGGTCTAAACGGTCAAGCTCCATCCTACCTAAAAGATCTCCTAGTACCAGATCATCCTACTAGACACTACACAAACACTACACACCAGCTGTTACACATCGGTGGTATCAATGTATACATTTGATATTTATTTATTTCCATGGAGTCCTGTAATAATTTATTGTGAAACTGAGTAAAAACCAAGTTTATGAAGAGCTCACGCTGTAATATCCAACACATATTTTATCCAACATCATGCATTTAATCTTACTCAGTTATCAGTTATGTTCACTGCTGCAATTAAAAACATATTTCAGGTTCATGCTGTACAGTGTGAAGCATATGCGACATAGTACATGTAATTTAATTCCTGTGTCCTGCATTAAATTAAACTTAAACTGATCAAATACAATCGATGCAATAAAACAAAAGTGATAATGAACAAAGAATACATTTTTTTTTTTACTACTGTATGAATACAGTATAATAATGATGGGACGGATTATTAAAAGGATACAAAAATTTATTGGTTTGATTTTAAAACCATAGTTTTTACTGCATATGTGCAGAAGTTACAGACAGTAACTGCCTGATCACTGACAGTCAACATGTGTCAGCTGGATGAAAAGCAGAAGTATCAGTGACGAGGTTTTTGTCACAGTGTAAATCACTGTGATACGTGCTCTTTAGCAGAGTTGTCCCATGTCCTGCAGTAATAAACTGCAGAATCTCCCTCCACCACATTGTTGATGATCAATCGATAATCTGATTGTGACTGATGAGTGGATGTGAACTTTGGAGACGAGAAACCAGAACCATAAGTTGAAGATGAAAAGGAATGATAAAAATACAGAAGAAACTGAGGAACTCCTCCTGGAATCTGTTTATACCAGGAAGCAATCTGATCAGTAACAGTCCCCAGGTTACAGTCCATGGTGACTGTGTCGCCTTTGTCACTGACACAACAGCAGGTTTCTGTGTCACCACCGTCACACCACTCACACCTGGAAACAACAAGATGAACATGGAGTCAAGAGAAACACACAGACTGAAGGATCCACCATGAGCTCCAAGCTGCAGTAAGTCAGTCTCCTTACATGTTAGAGCAGTGATGAGAGAGCAGAGGGTCCCCAGCATGTTGTCAGTGTAGGTTGGAAAGTGACTTACTGCTGACACATCAGAGGCTTTGGAGGATGAAGAGAGGAGGAGCTGGAGGAGCAGTTTAATACAGACTGAAACGCACACACACCCACAGCAGGAGGAGCTTGAACTGTCCATCTGGAGACACTGACTGATTTGGTTACAGCTGTGTCAAAGCAGGAAATTATTACTTTCTGCTGCTGCTCCTGTTTATTACAGACAAGTTAAAAAAATGGTTCTGAAGTTGATGTGACGAGAGAAAAAGAGGCAGAAGCCTCAGAGCTTTGTAGATGTTGGAATTTTTTGTGTATAATGTTTAAAAATTATAGTTCCAATTTTATACAAAATAGACAGTTTTTTCATTATACTGGTTTTGTTTTGCTCATAACATTATAACTAATTAAATGACTGAACTTCTCATTTACATGGAGCTAAAGATAAAGAGAAGAAGCCTACATGTGCATCCTGGGAAGAAACAGAGAGAAGTAGAGAGGTGATGCTTCACTGGTTCACTATCACTTCATTTTATCTTAAACACACTCTCACTAGATGATAAAACATTAAGTACAAATATTGTTTACTTTTGCTTCTGTTGTAAATCAATATCTCATCCAAGTACAGTGTTTTTATATTGAGAGATTAACACTAACTCAAATCAGAGTAAAATAGAAAATAGCTTTGAATTAACGCCTCCACCTTAATCTTACTACATGTGTTACAACGTTGGCTGACATATTATTAATAACATGTAAAACAGGAACAAACACACAGTGACAGACTGACCAGACAGGCTTTGTTTTAAATCATGCAACATTGATTAAAGTTATTAAAATGTAAAGACACAGATAAAACAAGCACAGTCCTTCATGTCGGG
The DNA here is from genome assembly GCA_033026295.1 of Channa striata. NCBI lineage: Eukaryota > Metazoa > Chordata > Actinopteri > Anabantiformes > Channidae > Channa > Channa striata. Next base: position 22,085 of record JAUPFM010000158.1, read on the forward strand.
AAAGTCTTGACAGACAGTTTTGCAGTGTGATCACCTAACAAATGTTATACAGAGGCAGACAGACAGACAACCATTTACAACTTTGGACAAATTAGAATCACCAAGCCTTCAAATATGACGTGAAAGTGCTAACCACTCCACACGTGCAATGTCGAATTTAAGAGATTCAATGAAAACATAAAATACGATTTCAGGAAAAAAGTTAATTTAAACTGTGAATCAGGTGATTTTTATCCATGTTGTCACCTACTGTCACAATTACTGCAACTGGACGAGCAAATATCATCTGTTTTTTATTTTGAGTTTAGTGTCTCCAATATTTTTTGTACTTTAAAAATAATATGTAGAACGACAAGAACAAAACTGTTGGATAGAAATTTTAACTAATGTAAAATTAATGGTGTATCAGGAGCAGGTTTTTAGAGGACCCAGGAAGACGCAAGCACAAGTGAGTGGAAGAAAGTGATTTATTGTAATGATAAATCTATGAGATGATACAGGAGGCTTCGGCCGGTAGGGACACCCGGAGTAGCTCACAGTGAGGGAGAATTGGCAGAGTCTGAGGGGAAGAGAGAGAGAAACTATCGAGTGAAACCTTGTGAATGAGATCGGTCCTACTGTGATGTTGAGAGCTGGCAGGATGTCGGAAGGGTTCGGTTCTACGGAGGTGGACACGTGGAGAGACCTGCAGAAACTAAGGGCGGCTGACAACGTCAGGGAGAAAAGCAGGTACAAAGTAACAACTGAAAGGAACGTCCACGAGAAATTAACAAAACATGACAAGTCACGAGCTCCGACTAAAACTAAGTAAAAACTGACGACACAGAGCGAACATGAACGATAATCTGGCACAGGGAAGCGGGAAGGCGGGGCTTATGTAGGAGTGGCACAGGTGACGCGAATCGGGTCTAATGAGCAGAGTAGAGAGAGACAGAGAACCGTTACCAGGGCAACACAGATCAATGCCGAGACCGTGACCGTTTTGGGACGGGATGAATCTTGAGTGACCCAGGGAGTCTTAACCTCACCGCCACGGGGTTGATGATCTTAGCCACGGGGAAAGGGCCAAGAACCTCGGAGCCAGCTTACGGCTCTCTGCGCGGAGAGCCAGACCCGCTGACCGACTCGATACCGAGGAGCGCGGCTGCGACGGCTGTCAGCATAACGTGTTATAGGCTGCGGAAGACCTGAGCCCGTCTCCAGACCAGACGACAACGCCGAACAGAAGCCTGAGCGGAGGGAACAGAGGACTCTCTGTCCCCGGACTCAAACAGCGGGGGTTGGTACCCGTAGACCACTTGGAACGGTGTGAGCCCCGTGGCGGAGGACGGCAAGGAGTTATGCGCATACTCAAGCCAGATCACATTCCTAGACCAGGAGGACGGTTCCCTGGAGCACAGGAGACGGAGACCGACTTCCAAACCTTGATTTAAGCGCTCGGTCTGGCCGTTGGAATGGGGATGGAAACCGGAGGACAGACTGATGGACACACCGAGCAACCCGAAAAACTGAGTGAGACAGAGACACTTTGTTGGACTGGAGCTCAGCGCTGGACGGAGGGAAGACGGTCAGTACAGGAGGAGGGAGACTGGAGCCTGAAGACAAATGGAGGACACTCGGAAAATGACATGTTACCTTAATGACGTAATGTGGCTTCTTGTCTGGCAGATGTGGCTCTTCTATATTGAGAAGAACTGTTTTTGTGGATGAACTTGGTTTGTCTGTTCATAGGGGAAATTCACAAAATAAAAAGACAATATCTTTATGGTGTGTAATCACTGCTGCTCTGTGTTTTTATGTTGTTGAAAAGTGTAACCAAGAAAGTCGTCAAAACCACAAACACTACACACCAACTGTTGATGTATACATTTGATATTTTCTATTTCCTTAGTGTCCTGTAGTAATTTACAGTGAAATTGAGTCAAAAACCAAGTAATGTAAAAAATATGCAACATATGAAGAGCTCAGACTGTAATATCCAATAGATATTTTATCCAACATCATGTAGTTAAACTTAATCAGTTATTAGTTATGTTCACTGCTGCAATTAAAAATATATTTCAGGTTCATGCCGTACAGTGTGAAGCATATAGGACATAGTACATGTAATTAATTTTGTGTATCCTGTACTAAATGAAACTTAAACTGAACACATAAAATCAATGTAATAAAACACAAGTGATAATGAAGAAAGAATAAATTTGTTTTTTTATTACTGTATTAATAGAGTATAATAATGATCTCTAAATGTGGGCCAAAGGATTTAATAACTGCTGAAAATTCAATTAAATGTTTATAAATCCATTGTTTTTACTGCATATGTGGAGTGGGCCAATCCCTGACTGCACTCACATTCCTGGGTCCATCTTTATATTGGCAGAGGAGATGATGTAACCCAAGAAGGAGACGGAGGATGAATGGAAAACACTTCTCTGCCTTGACACAGACATAGTTCTGGTCCAAAGACTGAGCACCTTGCGCACGTGTGTAACATGTTTGGTTTCAGACGTGGAGAAGATCAGAATGTCGTCAAGATAAACAAACACAAACTTTTTCAGCATGTCTCCCAGCACATCATTAACCAGGTGGTTAATAAAGACAGCGGGGGCGTTGGTCAAGCCAAGCCAGTCTTCTGGATGAGGAACAGATGGTAAGCATCACGAAGATCTAACTCAGTGAAAATTATGGCACCCTGCAGGAGCTCAAAAGCAGAGGATATGAGAGGAAGCAGGTAGCGGTTACGGATGGTAATTTGATTGAGACCCCGATAATTTATACACGGACAGAGACTCCTCCTTCCCGACAAAAAAAAAACCCTGCACCTGCAGACAAGCAAGAAGGACGGATGAGTCCTCCTGCCAAAGACTTTTTAATATATTTCTTCATAGCCTCGCACTCGGGGCCGGAGAAGGAATATAATCCTCCTCGTGGAGGCATGGAACCAGGCAACAGGTCAATGGAACAGTCATAAGGATGATGGGGGGGCAGAGAGGTAGATTTGCTCTTGCTAAAAACCAATTTAAGATTGTGATATGCCTTAGGGATGTTGGAGAGATCTATATCCTCACTAGAGGATCCTGAAGGAGAAGTAGAAAGTAGACCTGACGGTTGCAGAGACTGGAACAGGAAACCCCACAGCTCACTACTCTCCCCTCCACCCAACAGATCTGGGTGGGATGTCGAGCTAGCCATGTGGAACCAAGAATAAGGGGCTGCTGAGGGGACCGAATGACTTGGAAGGTAACTTTCTCGTTGTCTGTATGCATAGTGAGGGGAGCTGTCTGCAGGGCACCAGGATTCAAATATGTGGTCGTCTAAGGCTCGGATGACCACTGGCTTGGAATGAGGGTTGAATGAAAGGGAATGAGGAAGGCGTAGCTTGCGAGCTAAACACTCATCAATGAATTCGGAGTCCGCTCCGGAGTCAATCAGTGCAGACAGGGGAACCAACCGGTTAACCAACTGAAGAGCAACCTGGAGAAAGGGACGAGAGACGGGAGAGGGGTTAGAACAGAATTGGCTCAGCAGTTTCCCCCTTGTTCCTGCTGAGCCCTGCCTTTTAGCGGACAGGATCTAATTCTGTGGTCAGAACAGCCACAATAACAACAGAGCCCATTCCGGAACTCGCACTCTCGCTGCTCCGGTGTTAGGCGCCTTTCCCAGCTGCTTTGGTTAAGAAATAATTTGACTTCATATTGTCTCATATATTATGTAAAGAGCATTTTTCAAACTAAGTTTTATTAGTGACCTTTGTGTAAATACATCTGCAGTTTTATTTTTCTCCTGGTGGTGAATGAGGATCAGCTTCATGACTTTAAGACTTTTTTTGGGTAATAAATTTAGGAAGCAAACAGACACTTTTATTCAGAGTGTGTATGTTTATAACTACAATCACACATACATATATATTAACTAAAACAATTACTGAAACTTTTCCTCTTTATTTAAGTTCTACCATAGATACTGAGACGAGGCCTGCGGGTGAATCCTGCGAAGCAGGAGAGGGAGGAGCAGAGACGAGATACTTCACGGACCCACAATAAAATGTTTTTTTCACTTCTGAGAAATAACTTTATTATTAGGACGATTTCAATCAGAAAAATGATAAATTTTTGCTCTTTTTTGTATATTAAACCAAAAATCCAGCAATAGCAAAGCTGTTACATCACCTCCAACCAACTGTCTCAACACGTATTACAAACATACACACACATTTTTTCTTACAGCATACAGAAGCAGATGTTAAATGCTTGTTCTGCTTCTCTACTATTGTTTAGTGGGACACTTTCACTTGTTCATGTTTTTCTCTGGACAGACAGACTAGAACAGCCTTTATTCTCTACAACATCCTTCTTCCACCTACGGAACTTTGCCAAAATTAGGAACCTCCTGTCTGAAAGCGATGCTGAAAACTGGTCCTTGCGTTTGTTACTTCTAGATTGGATTACTGTAATTCTCTACTTTCAGGCTGCCCCAGTAACTCTCTAAAAAGCTTCAATTAATCCAAAATGCTGCAGCAAGATTACTCTCTGATATTGGTAAGAGAGATCATATTTCACCGTCATTAGCTTCTCTCCATTGGCTTCCCATTAAATGTAGAATAGAATTTCTTCTTACCTACAAAGGTTTAAACGGTCGAGCTCCATCCTACCTAAAAGATCTCCTAGTACCAGATCATCCTACTAGACACTACACAAACACTACACACCAGCTGTTACACATCGGTAGTATCAATGTATACATTTGATATTTATTTATTTCCATAGAGTCCTGTAATAATTTACTGTGAAACTAAGTAAAAACCAAGTAATTTAAAAAATATGCAACATATGAAGAGCTCACAAAGTAATATCCAATAAATATTTTATTCAACATCATGTATTTAACCTTATTCAGTTATGTTCACTGCTGAAATTAAAAATATATTTCAAGTTCATGCTGTACAGTATGAAGCATATAGGACATAGTACATGTAATTTAATTCCTGTGTCCTGTACTAAATCAAACTTAAACTGATCAAATAAAACTGATGTATTAAAATACAACTGATAATGAACAAAGAATAAATTTGTTTTTTTATTACTGTATTAATAGAGTATAATAATGTCCTCTAAATGAGGATTTAATAACTGCTGAAGATCCAATTAAATGTTTAAAAATCCATTGTTTTTACTGCATATGTGCAGAAGTTACAGACAGTAACTGCCTGATCACTGACAGTCAACATGTGTCAGCTGGATGAAAAGCAGAAGTATCAGTGACGAGGTTTTTGTCACAGTGTAAATCACTGTGATACGTTCTCTTTAGCAGAGCTGTCATATGTTTGACAATAATAAACTGCTGAATCTCCCTCCACCACATTGTTGATTATCAATCGATAATCTGATTGTGACTGATGAGTGGATGTGAACTTTGGAGACGAGAAACCAGAACCATAAGTTGGCGATGAATTGGGATGATAAAAAAACAGAACAAACTGAGTAACTCCTCCTGGAATCTGTTTATACCAGCGAGCAGCACTGGTAGTAACAGTCCCCAGGTTACAGTCCATGGTGACTGTGTCGCCTTTTGTCACTGACACAACAGCAGGTTTCTGTGTGACCACCGTCACACCACTCACACCTGGAAACAACAAGATGAACATGGAGTCAAGAGAAACACACAGACTGAAGGATCCACCATGAGCTCCAAGCTGCAGTAAGTCAGTCTCCTTACATGTTAGAGCAGTGATGAGAGAGCAGAGGGTCCCCAGCATGTTGTCAGTGTAGGTTGGAAAGTGACTTACTGCTGACACATCAGAGGCTTTGGAGGATGAAGAGAGGAGGAGCTGGAGGAGCAGTTTAATACAGACTGAAACGCACACACACCCACGGGAGGAGGAGCTTTGAATGTGATTATGAAATATATTTTTAACAGTTCATAAACACACCAATAAAGTCTCAAATCTTCAAAACTTTCACACTTGTTGTTTTTGTGTCTCATACTGTATCTGCTGCAGTTAATGTTAAAATTTAAAAATTCCAATTTCTCTTCAGTCATTTATTAAACAATAATTACTCTCCAATGTAACATTCACATTTAGTTTATTTGAAATTAACAAATTACTAAACCTAATGTTGCAATACTGCTTGAAAAAACATGGTTTATATCTGTAACTGTTGCTGGATGTAATTTCTTTAGTTTGTTACTGTTTGTTCTTTTATTTGTGTGTTTCTAGTCCGGGACAGTTTCTTCTTCTTTCACAGAGAGAAGTTTGACCACTTCATTTACATGGAGCTAGAAATGAAGAGAGGAGGCCTGCAGGTGCATCCTGGGAAGGAAGAGAGGGAGGAGCAGAGAGGTGACGCTTCACTGATGGAGGATGCAAATTCATCTAAAGATTCATACAAAACTCATCACGGCAGCAACAACAGCTGTGCTTAAAGTAAAATTATGAAACATTGCTCTCTACTGTTCATTTATTACACTGCACTACACTCATTTTTAAACACTTCTTTTATATATATTTACTGCAAATTAAGATGTGAAAATGATATCTGGAAAAAAATTGATGTACATGTTACATTAACCACATGACAACAGAGGATGAATATTTATGATGCTTTTTATTGCAGTAAAACAAATGCGGCAATAAGACAAATGATCTACACTCAATAACACGTGCACATGACTGACAATGTTGCTTTGCTGTGTTTTCTACATTTCTAACATGGAAACACTGGAATGAGCAAACAGCACAGACAGGAAAGAAGCAGATGTTGGATGGTCGTTCTGCTCCTCTACTGTCCTTCAGTGGGACACTTTGACTTGCTGATGCTTTTCTCGGAAAACTGGGAGCCCAAAGACACTTTACATTTGTAAACCTTATCCGTGTTCCAGTCGGACGTCTGGATTTCCAGAGAACTGCTGATTCGGAAAGTCTGGTCTGGTTGCTGAACAGCAGTGCTGGTAGAGATCCCACTGCTCACTGGACTCCCAGCAGCCGACCAGGTCACATCTGCAAAAGGCACAGACTGACTGGACAGACAGACCAGAGACACTTTGTTGGACTGGAGCTCAGCGCTGGACGGAGGGAAGATGGTCAGGACAGGAGGAGGGAGACTGGAGCCTGAAGACAAATGGAGGACACTCGGAAAATTACAAGAAAAGAAATGGCAGGACATTCTGAAAACAACTAGCAATAAAACATTAACTAACAGCTTTAATAAATTATGAAGGACAAACACATTACCAATCATTCAAACACTTTATGATGTGACATATTAATAATTTTGTTAGTCACAAGTTTAAAGATGGTTTGATTATTTCTGCATTAATTCTTCCTCTGTGACGTTATACATAAAATGTGGATTCTAAGACAATAAACTTCTGTCTGTGGTTTTATCGATGTCAGTCGACAAACCAACAACAAAAAAAGTAAAAAAAGAAATCTTAAGGTGAATTCAAATAACTTCTGGAGTTTGTAAAATGTATATACACATTACAAAAACTGACAGTTTTACTTTTAAAAACCTGTTAGTAGTAGTAACAATGCTGCATCGGTTTTATAACCAGTCAAAGATTTAGAATATTATTTTAAACATGTTTTCAAATATTTAAATATTTTGCAGATCTCACGTTTTCGAAGTCACAATTTCAAATAGTATAAAGAAAGGACACGTTTGCTGTTTTCAAACCATTACTAACAAATACATGGATTATTGTGTATAAAAATACATCCCAAAGAGAAAATCTCTCTGCTTTCCTGATGAATTAAACTGTACTTACCTGTCACAGTCAGCTTGGTGCCTTGTCCGAATACCACAGTGCTTCAGTTTGTGCACATGTCTGTACAAAAACCTCCTGACTCTCACTGATGAGACGAGTGGAACTGAAACATCCTGTTCACACCAACTTTCACTGTCAACAGCTCATTCACTCCATTAATCTGTTGTTATTCAAAAACACTGTTGCATTTCATGGTCAGTCTGAATATTGTTGAATGATTCTGTGTTTGTGGTAGAAACAGTAAAGTTCAGATATCATGAGTAATTTCATGTCTAAAACTTTTTAAGAAGAACAAAACTGGATCTCAGTTTCTCCAGTGTAATTCTTTTATTCTCTTTGATGACAGTTTGTTAATGTCCTTCCTTCTTTAGTTGTCAGTTTTCTACTTTAAATAGTTTGTTTTCTCTCCTAAAATCTGTTGTGAGTTTCTCACTGAGGTTTTTCTCACTGTGTGATTCACTGTGATACAGCTGCTGAAGCAGAGTCGTCCCATGTTTGACAGTAATAAACTGCAGAGTCTCCTGCCTCTGCACGTTTAATAATGAATTGATAATCAATGTTTGAGGAGGATTTAGAGTCAAATAAGATCCGAGGAGAATCCTGATCCAAAGGTGGGTGAACTTTGAGAATGATAAAATCTAAGAACATATTGTGGAGCTTTACCAGGAACCTGTTTGTACCAACTGACATAATTTCCATCGTGTCTCTGAATGTTGCAGTTGAGAACAACTTCTTGTCCTGGAGAAACTGTGTGGACAGCAGGCGTCTGGGTCAACACCATCACTGTATCAACACCGGTCAACATCCACAGTTTTCAGATATGATTCAACCTTTTTGCAAAACTCTAATCACATTTTCACCAACAAAACACATTCAGCACTGTGGTGAACTTTGATGCTAATTATCAGGCCACAAAGGTTAAACCCAACCATCACATGGTTGTGATCATTAACACACTTCAGGTAAAAACTCTACACACCTGTGTCCAGTCAGTGATTCGTGTTGATCCCTGTAAGTAAATGGGATCAAGGTCAGTTCAAATGCAAGTGGCATATGTGAGCTGAATTATTCCTTCAGTGATGGAGGCTCCTTTTCTTTGAACTCTAACCCCAAAAGCAAAAGAGCACAATCATTCTCACTAACTTAGAACTTTCACTTCACTGCCAAACTCTTCACTCAAAGCCACGGAATGTTACATCCAAACCAAACTTTCAATAAGTAAATGACAGTTATTGAATGTATTTAATTTGTTTACTCCATGAATATAAAAATATACAGAACACACCGGTAAAGGTTTAATGTTCTGGTTTGACAGCTGGTTCTAAGCAAAGTTTAAACAGTTTTGGGTCGATTGTTTTTGTCAGACGAATCAATGTCAAACCAAGTTTTATGAATGTAGCTTTAATCGGAGGTTTTTGTGTTTACTGGAATCTCTGATTAGTCTTCAGTCTCTGACTGTCTCTCAGAAGCTCGTCTCTGACGGCTACAGTATCCTGCTGGTTGTGGAGTGGACGCTTCCATATTTCATGAGCAGTTTTGTGGTTTTCGCTTTAACTTCCATGTCGTCTTTGTAGCCGAAAACAAGACACATGAACGATCTGATGAATGTCAGGTGAACGAAGCTAAAACTCTAAACATCATTCTCTGAACCAAATTCTTAATAATCTAAATTCATTTTTCAAATCAAACAATATTAGGCCAGATATTAAACACTGTTAATGTTCTGAGACACAATTTGCAAAACTCATCTGCTCTTTTTTGCTAAACTGTAAACACATTCTGATGTAGATGAAGACGTCTGGACAAACGCTGCACAAAGACATGATGCTGCAGAATGATCCTCAATTACAGTGACTGATATCTTTTTTTTATTGCATTTACAATAAACATTTTCTGTAACTGTAGAAGTACATGACCTGCATACTGTGTCCTACATTATTTAATGTGTAGGAAACATTCTGTGGCGAATATTTTTTTTTTTCTGTGTGTATGATCTGAACACATTGTTTGGTTGTGAACACAGGATATCTGCTACTGAAATGTTAGTTTGGTGTTGAACATGTCAGAGACTAAAAAACAGACGTACTTATTGAGGATGTTTTTTGTCACAGTGTGAATCACTGTGATACATGATCCTTAGCTGAGTGTCCCATGTTTTACAGTAATAAACTGCTGAGTCTCCTGCCTCTGCACGTTTTATGATAAACTGGTAATTTATGTTTGATGAGGCTTTAGAGTCGAATCAGTCTGAGGAGAATCCTGATCCAAAGTCGGGTGAACTGTAAGAACAATAAAATAACAGAATATACTTTACCTCACTGATGTTAGTTTTTCTACCTCCTTCGAATTTATTATGTGGATATTATGTTACAGATGCTGAAATGAGAACATTTTATATCTAAAACAGTTTATAGTTTCATGTTTTCCCCAAGATTGTTATTACAGCAAGTGTCAATCAAAAACAAAAAGCTGAAGCCAACATGTCTGTTCAAGTTTCATCTCAGGATTATCAGACTTTTCTGAAGGACCTTTCAACAACATGGTGTGATTCATTTTATTAAAGACTCCTGGAATTAATATCATGGAAACACATCATTAAACTGTGAATACAAATTATACTTCAGGAAGTTACTTTCAACATTTGGTTTGGTTGGATTGTAGCTGCACTAAAGAGAAAGAGAAAAGTCAGTAAGACTGTAAGTATGTGTATATGAATACTGTATAAAAATGATCTCTAAATGTGAGCGTGAGGATTTATTAAATGATGAAAATAAAATTGATTATAAATCCATAGTTTTTACTGCATATGTGCAGAAGTTACAGACAGTAACTGCCTGATCACTGACAGTCAACATATGTCAGCTGGATGAAAAGCAGAAGTATCAGTGACGAGGTTTTTGTCACAGTGTAAATCACTGTGATACGTTCTCTTTAGCAGAGTCGTCCCATGTTTGACAGTAATAAACTGCAGAGTCTCCTGCCTCTGCACGTTTAATAATGAATTGATAATCAATGTTTGATGAGACTTTAGAGTTGAATCGGTCTGAGGAGAATCCTGATCCAAAGGTGGGTGAACTGTAAGTGTGGTAAAAATAAAGAATAAACTGTGGAGATTTACCAGGAACCTGTTTGTACCAACTGACAACGTAGCTTTCAGGTTTTTCAATGTTGCAGTTGAGAACAACTTCTTGTCCTGGAGAAACTGTGTGGACAGCAGGCATCTGGGTCAACACTTTAGCTCCATGAGCATCTGCAAACATACAGAGAAATACATGAGAGAAAGATTTCTGTTAGAAAATGTCTCCAATAACAGGAATGAGAGGAACATCTTACATGTCAGAGCAGTGATGAGAGAGCAGAGAGTCCCCAGCATGTTGTCAGTGTGTGGTGTTCAGCTGAGAGGTGAACAGGGTTGGAGTGTGAGGAGAAGACAGACGGAAGCTTTTAAAGACACTGAGGACAAGACAAGTGGGGGAGGAGTTTCAACATGTGACAGTGTGTTTTCATTCATAAATCATAAACATGATATATGTCAGTTTTTATATATTTAACTTGGACTATTTGAAAAATTGTTCCAAGTTAAAGATATAAAAACCCACATATTTAAGGATATTTGGTTTGTAGGTAAATGTCAAATAAGATTCATGAATGATGAGCAAAACCATGATGGAAATGTGTTACTCTAGTGTTCAATTGTACAAGTTTCTAACATCTCTACCAGTAAAATCCAACTGTGGGATGTTTATCAAATTTCTTTCGATCTTACAATTTTGAAAATGTAAAGCACTGAACTGAGTAATGTTGTTTTTCTGATGTGGGTGAAATAATGAAGTAGTAAAGGAATATTTGAGTCAGTGATAATTTTTTCTTTTTTCATGTCTGTGTTAAGAATCTGCAGGAGTTTGTTCTTTATGTTATTCTTGTTCATTTTATTACAAAAACATGTTCAAACTAATTCTGTAAACTTGAATTGATCATTTGTAGAATATGTGCACATTCATATGTTTGGAGTGCAGATAATATCACATGTTAAACCTTCCATCTGTTTCTATCACAATTTATTTACAATTTATTATTTATTTAGGTAGCCAAGGATGCTCCTCTCCATAGCCTTCATCAGGTGGGAGGTTAAGGCGACAGGTCTGTAATGGTTCAGCTCCTTGGGATGTGATACTTTTGGAACCAGAAGCAGACAGGATGTCCGCCGAAGCACTGGTACTTTCTCCAGTCCAAGGCTCAGGTTGGATAGTGACAGAACAACCTCACAGAGCTGGTCTGCACACTCCCTGAGGAGCCTGGAGCTAATGTTGTCAGGGCCTGTGGCCCCCCTGGCCTTAGTCTTCCCTAACTCTTTCCTAACCTGGTCCACAGTGAGGCAGAGAGGGTGGTCGGTGACTGGTCTGGCCTTTCATCTGTATTCTAAGCTTCTTTTGTATCACAAACAGTGTGAATTTATTTAAGCCAAGAAAAGGGTTTTTAATCCTGCAGACTGTGTGTGAAAACCTCAGTTAGTATCAAAATGTGTCAGAGTCTCAAAAAACAGAAGTATCAGTGACGAGGTTTTTGTCACAGTGTAAATCACTGTGATACGTACTTGTTAGCAGAGCTGTCCCATGTGCTGCAGTAATACACTGCTGAATCTCCCTCCACCACATTGTTGATTATTAATCGATAATCTGATCTTGACTGATGAGTGGATGTGAACTTTGGAGCCGAGAAACCAGAACCATAACTTGGAGATGAAAAGGAATGATAAAACTTTAGAATATACTGAGGAACTCCTCCTGGAATCTGTTTATACCAGCGAGCCTCACTGTTAGTAACAGTCCCCAGGTTACAGTCCATGGTGACTGTGTCGCCTTTTGTCACTGACACAACAGCAGGTTTCTGTGTCACCACCGTCACACCACTCACACCTGGAAACAACAAGATGAACATGGAGTCAAGAGAAACACACAGACTGAAGGATCCACCATGAGCTCCAAGCTGCAGTAAGTCAGTCTCCTTACATGTTAGAGCAGTGATGAGAGAGCAGAGGGTCCCCAGCATGTTGTCAGTGTAGGTTGGAAAGTGACTTACTGCTGACACATCAGAGGCTTTGGAGGATGAAGAGAGGAGGAGCTGGAGGAGCAGTTTAATACAGACTGAAACGCACACACACCCACAGCAGGAGGAGCTTGAACTGTCCATCTGGAGACACTGACTGATTTGGTTACAGTTGTGTCAAAGCAGGAAATTACTACTTTCTGCTGCTGCTCCTGTTTATTACAGACAAGTTAAAAAAATGGTTCTGAAGTTGATGTGACGAGAGAAAAAGAGGCAGAAGCCTCAGAGCTTTGTAGATGTTGCAGTGTTTAGTGTATACCGTTTTAGATTAAATTAGATTCAACTTTATTGTCATTACACATGTACAAGTACAAGGCAACGAAATGTAGTTTATGTCTAGGGAAGATGGTTTTTCTTGAGTGTTCTCAAGAAGAAGAGGCTCTGGTAAACCTTTCTGATTAGGCTGGAGGTGTTGGTGGTCCAGGACAGGTCCTCCAACATGTGGGTCTCCAGGAACTTGAAGGATGAAACAGGCTCAACGACCAACCAGTTGACATGGATGGCATCATGTGAGCCTCTTTTCTCCTTCCTGAAGTCCACAATGAGCTCCTTGGTCTTGTTGGTCCTAAGGACCAGATTATAATCCGTGCACCAATTGGCCAGATGCTGGACCTCCTCCCGGTAGGCAGTCTCATCATTGTTGTTGATGAACTTAATGATGGTGTTGGATCCATGCATGGGCTTGCAGTCGTGGATGAAGAGGGAGTAGAGGAAAGGTCTCAGCACACAGCCCTGTGGTACACCAGTGTTGAGCGTGATGGTGGAGGAACAGAGGTGGTCTGACCTAACATGCGGAGGTCTGTTGGTCACAAAGTCCATGATCCAGTTGCAGAGTAAAGTGTTAATGTGCAGGTCTCTAAGTTTGGTGTTTAACTTAGAGGGTATTACAGTGTTGAATGCGGAGCTGAAGTCAACAAACAGCATCCGTGCATAAGTGTTCTTATTGTCCAGGTGTGTGAGCCCAGAGTGCAGTGCAATGGAGACTGAATCCTCTGTGCTCCTATTTCCGCAGGGAAAACTGGTGTGGGTCTAGTGTGGGTGGGAGCAGTTTAATACAGACTGAAATGCACACACACCCACAGCAGGAGGAGCTTTGGTTAAGAAATAATTTAACTTCATATTGTCTCATATATTATGTAAAGAATTTTTCAAACTCATTTTTACTATTGACCTTTGTGTAAATACATCTACAGTTTTATTTTTAACCTGGTGGTGAATGAGGATCAGCTTCATGATTTTAAGACTTTTTTGGGTAATAAGTTTAAAAAGCAAACAGACACTTTAATTCAGAGTGTGTATTTTTATAATTACAATCACAAATACATATATATTAACTAAAAAAATTACTGAAACTTTTTCTCTTCATTTAATTTCTACCATAGATACTGAGACGAGGCCTGCAGGTGCATCCTGCAAAGCAAGAGAGGGAGGAGTAGAGAAGAGATACTTCACTGACACACAATAAAATGTTTTTTTTTTCAATTCTGAGCAATAATTTTATTATTACCGGGATTTCAATCAGAAAAACTTTTGCTCTTTTTTGTATATTAAACCAAAAATTCAGCAATAGCAAAGCTGTAACATCACCTCCAACTAACTGTCTCAACACGTATTACAAACATACACACACATTTTTTCTCACAGCACAAACAGCAGAATCAGATGTTAAATGTTCAATCTGCTTCTCTACTATTGTCCAGTTGGACACTTTCACTTGTTCATGTTTTTCTCTGGACAGACAGACTAGAACAGCCTTTATTCTCTACAACATCCTTCTTCCACCTATGTAACTTTGCCAAAATTACGAGCATCCTCTCTCAAAGTGATGCTGAAAAACTGGTCCGTGCGTTTGTTACTTCTAGATTGGATTACTGTAATTCTCTACTTTCAGGCTGCCCCAGTAACTCTCTAAAAAGCTTCAATTAATCCAAAATGCTGCAGCAAGATTGCTGACTGATATTGGTAAGAGAGATCATATTTCACCTTTTCCAGCTTCTCTCCATTGGCTTCCTATTAAATGTAGAATAGAATTTCCTCTTACCTACAAACGGTCAAGCTCCATCCTACCTAAAACATCTCCTAGTACCAGATCATCCTACTAGACACTACACAAACACTACACACCAGCTGTTACACATCGGTGGTATCAATGTATACATTTGATATTTATTTATTTCCATCCTTAACAGAGGACATGAAGTTAGCTGGTGTCAGAGAGGAAGATGTCCAGGATAGAGTGAGGTGGAAAAGGATGATTCGCTGTGGCGACCCTTGATGAGAAAAGCCGAAAGAGAAGTAGTTGAGTGTCCTGTAATAATTTAAAGTGAAATTGAGTAAGAACCAAGTCATGTAAAAATATGCAACATATGAACAGCTCAAACTTTAATATCCAATAGATATTTTATCCAACATCATGTATTTAATCTTACTCAGTTATCAGTTATGTTCACTGCTGCAATTAAAAATATATTTCAGGTTCATGCTGTACAGTGTGAAGCATATAGGACATAGTACAAGTAACTTAATTCCTGTGTCCTGTACTAAATCAAACTTAAACTGATCAAATAAAACCGATATATTAAAATACAACTGATTATGAACAAAGAACACATTTGATTTTTATTACTGTATTAATAGAGTAGAATAATGTCCTCTAAATGAGGATTTATTAACTGCTGAAAATCCAATTAAATGTTTATAAATCCATTGTTGTTACTGCATATGTGCAGAAGTTACAGACAGTAACTGTTTGATCACTGACAGTCAACATGTGTCAGCTGGATGAAAAGCAGAAGTATCAGTGACGAGGTTTTTGTCACAGTGTAAATCACTATGATACGTTCTCTTTAGCAGAGTCGTCCCATGTTTCACAGTAATAAACTGCTGAATCTCCCTCCACCACATTGTTGATTATTAATCGATAATCTGATTGTGACTGATGAGTGGATGTGAACTTTGGAGCCGAGAAACCAGAACCATAAGTTGGAGATGAACTGGAATGATGAAAATACAGAACAAACTGAGGAACTCCTCCTGGAATCTGTTTATACCAGACAGCATCACTGTTAGTAACAGTCCCCAGGTTACAGTCCATGGTGACTGTGTCGCCTTTTGTCACTGACACAACAGCAGGTTTCTGTGTCACCACCGTCACACCACTCACACCTGGAAACAACAAGATGAACATGGAGTCAAGAGAAACACACAGACTGAAGGATCCACCATGAGCTCCAAGCTGCAGTAAGTCAGTTTCCTTACATGTTAGAGCAGTGATGAGAGAGCAGAGGGTCCCCAGCATGTTGTCAGTGTAGGTTGGAAAGTGACTTACTGCTGACACATCAGAGGCTTTGGAGGATGAAGAGAGGAGGAGCTGGAGGAGCAGTTTAATACAGACTGAAACGCACACACACCCACAGCAGGAGGAGCTTGAACTGTCCATCTGGAGACACTGACTGATTTGGTTACAGTTGTGTCAAAGCAGGAAATTACAACTTTCTGCTGCTGCTCCTGTTTATTACAGACAAGTTAAAAAAATTGGTTCTGAAGTCGATGTGATGAGAGAAAAAGAGACAGAAGCCTTAGAGCTTTGTAGATGTTGCAGTGTTTTGTGTATATCGTTTTAGATTAAATTAGATTAGATTCAACTTTATTGTCAATACACATGTACAGGTACATGGCAACGAAATGCAGTTTATGTCTAACCACAAGTGCAATAAGCAGCAAGTGCAGGATACAGGATATAAGTTACCACTAGAAAAAATGTACAGGAGAAGATATGTATCAATTTAGATATGCTATGAACATTCTATACAGGTTGTTGTTAACTAGATCAGAAATTTACAGATAGATAAGGCTTTATAGTGGTTGCTATAGTAAACAGGAATTTACCAGTAGATATGAATATGGGCTCTTTCAATGAGTATGTGCAATATGAAAGTGCAATTGTTATAGGAAGAATGTAGGGGTGTGTATTGTGGCAAAGAGGTCAGTGAAGTCAGTGGGGGTCAGAGTTCAATAAGGAGAAAGCTCTAGGAAAATAGCTGTTCCTCAGTCCGGTGGTTTGTGTCCGGGGGAATCTGAAGCGCCGGCCTGAAGGCAGGAGACAAAACAGTCTGCATTTGAGAGGAGTCCTTAAGAATATTGCGTGCTCGACGCAGACAGTGTTTCTTTTGTATGTCCTCAATGGCTGGAAGTTTAGTCCCTGTAACACGTTGGGCAGTTTTCACTACCCGCTGCAGTGACTTACGCTCCTCAGCAGAGCAGTTTTCATACCAGACTGTTGTGCACTATTGTGCAGCGGTAGAAGTTCACCAGGATAGCCGAGGGAAGATGGTTTTTCTCGAGTGTTCTCAAGAAGAAGAGGCGCTGGTGAGCCTTCCTGATTAGGCTGGAGGTGTTGGTGGTCCAGGACAGGTCCTCCAAGATGTGGGTCCCCAGGAACTTGAAGGATGAAACAGGCTCAACGGCCATCCCATTACCATGGATGGGATCATGTGAGCCTCTTTTCTCCTTCCTGAAGTCCACAATGAGCTCTTTGGTCTTGTTGGTCCTAAGGACCAGATTATAATCCATGCACCAATTGGCCAGATGCTGGACCTCCTCCCTGTAGGCTGTCTCATCGTTGTTGTTGATGAGACCAATCACTGTATTATCGTCTGCAAACTTAATGATGGTGTTGGATCCATGCATGGGCTTGCAGTCGTGGGTGAAGAGGGAGTAGAGGAAAGGTCTCACTGTGGTACACCAGTGTTGAGCGTGATGGTGGTGGAACAGAGGTGGTCTGACCTAACATGCGGAGGTCTGTTGGTCACAAAATCCATGATCCATTTGCAGAGTAAGGTGCTAATGTCCAGTTCTCAAAGTTTGGTAATATCAGGGCACAGTTCTTTTAGAGGACCCAAATAAATACAAGAACAAGTTATTGGAAGAAAGTGATTTATTGTTAGAAGAATGAAGTTAAATGACACAATAGGCTTCGGCCGGTAGGAACACCAGGAGTGGCTCACGGCATAGGAGTACTGGTTGGATCTGAACGGGAGAAAGACAGGTGCGTGAGGGTAAGACAATGGAGTGAAAACTCATGAATGAACAGGGTCTTCAGAAATGTGGAGAGCTGGCAGGATGATGGATGGGTTCTGCACAGTGGAGGTGACTGGGTGAAGAAACTAAAGGCGGCTGACAGCGTCAGGGAGGAAAACAGGAACAAAGTAACAACTGAAAAAAAGTTCCGTGGAAAAATAAAAAAACATAACAAGTCAAGAGCTCTGACCGAAGCAAAGTAACAAAAGAAATATACACATGGAAGTTCCTGGACTCGTCTTAGCAGTGGTGGTAGAGAGGCGCAGGATTCCAAGGGGTGTAGTTGAAAAACTGAGACGGAGAAATGTCCATGGCAAAGACAAATAAAATTAGAAAAAACTTGGAACTTGGCGTAGCATGGAGCAAGACATGAATGATAATCTGACACTGGGAAATGGGCAGGCAGGGCTTAAGTAAGAGTGCCACAGGTGAAATGAAATCCCCCCTAATGAGAGGGGAGGAGAGCAAGGTGGAGAGAGACGGAGGACCGTAACCAGGGCAACACAGATCAACGCCGAGTCCGTGACAGGTAATTAACTCTGCAGCATTTAGTTTTTTAAGCAGCAGTAATGACTCTAGGGATATAAGTTTTAATTTTCTTTTAAACATGTTTTAGTTATATGTATATAAACCATGTTATTCTTGTTCATTTTATTACAAAAACATGTTCAAACTAATTCTGTAAACTTGAATTGATCATTTGTAGAATATGTGCACGTTCATATGTTTGTAGCACAGATAATATCACATGTTAAACCTTCGATCAGTTTGTAAGTTCCTTTCTATCACAAACAGGGTGAATTGATATCAGTCAAGAAAAGGGTTTTTAATCCTGCAGACTGTGTGTGAAAACCTCAGAGTCAAAATGTGCCAGAGTCTCAAAAAGCAGAAGTATCAGTGACAAGGTTTTTGTCACAGTGTAAATCACTGTGATACATGCTCTTTAGCAGAGTCGTCCCATGTGTGACAGTAATAAACTGCTGAATCTCCCTCCACCACATTGTTGATTATTAATCGATAATCTGATTGTGACTGATGAGTGGATGTGAACTTTGGAGCCGAGAAACCAGAACCATAGCTCGGGGAACTCCATGCATGATAAAACCTTAGTACATACTGAGGAACTCCTCCTGGAATCTGTTTATACCAGCGAACAAAGTGATTAGTAACAGTCCCCAGGTTACAGTCCATGGTGACTGTGTCGCCTTTTGTCACTGACACAACAGCAGGTTTCTGTGTGACCACCGTCACACCACTCACACCTGGAAACAACAAGATGAACATGGAGTCAAGAGAAACACACAGACTGAAGGATCCACCATGAGCTCCAAGCTGCAGTAAGTCAGTCTCCTTACATGTTAGAGCAGTGATGAGAGAGCAGAGGGTCCCCAGCATGTTGTCAGTGTAGGTTGGAAAGTGACTTACTGCTGACACATCAGAGGCTTTGGAGGATGAAGAGAGGAGGAGCTGGAGGAGCAGTTTAATACAGACTGAAACGCACACACACCCACAGCAGGAGGAGCTTGAACTGTCCATCTGGAGACACTGGCTGATTTGGTTACAGCTGTGTCAAAGCAGGAAATTTGTACTTTCTTCTGCTGCTCCTGTTCATTACAGAGAAGTTAAAAAAATGGTTCTGAAATTTTTGTGATGAGAGAAAAAGAGGCAAAAGAGTCAGATCTTTGTAGATGTTGGAATTTTTGTATATAACGTTTAAATATATCTGTTCCAATTTTTACAAAAGAGACAGTTTTTACATTATACTGGTTTTATTTTGCTCAATACATTATAACTAATTAAATAACTGAACTTCTCATTTACACGGAGCTAAAGATTAAAGTTATTAAAATGTAAAGACACAGATAAAACAAGCACAGTCCTTCATGTCACAAAAAGGCTGCAGACAGTTGGGACCCAAACACGCAGCCTTCAACTTTAAGGTAAAATCGGCGTGTAAAATCAATGTAGAATTTAGGACATTTAATAAAAACATAAAATACTATTTCAGTAAAAACAAAATTGTAATGTAATGTAAAAAAGATTTGTAATGTTTTTAGGAGACTAATTTTAATCTGTTGAAAAATAGAGACAGCGAGCTTGGCAGGAGTTAAGTCTTTGGGAGATTTGAGGTATTCAAGGTTTTTATGGTTGGTGAGAAACATTAAAGGCAGTTTGGCCTCCTCCAGCCAGTGCCTCCACTCCTCCAAAGCCAACTTAACAGCCAACAACTCACGGTTACTAATATCATAGTTACTGTCGGCGTCAAATAGCCGACGCTAAAAGAAGGAACAGGGGTGAACCTTATGGTCAACCTCAGACCACTGGGACAGTACGGCTTCAACCCCAACATCAGACGCATCCACCTCCACTATGAACTGCCTTTCGGGGTCAGGGAGAGTGAGGATGGGGGCTGAGGAGAACGCATCCTTCAACCGGAGGAAAGTAGACTCGGCCTCCGAGTTCAAAAGGAAAGGACTCTGAACTGAGGTAAGTTTGTGTAGGGGAGCAGAGATGTTACTATACCCCTTAATGAAACGTCTGTAAAAGTTAACAAACCCCAGGAAGTCCTGCAGCTGCTTACGGTTCAGAGGAGTGGGCCAATCCCTGACTGAACTCACCTTCCCTGGGTCCATCTTTATATTGCCAGAGGAGATGATGTAACCCAGGAAGGAGACGGAGGATGAATGGAAAACACTTCTCTGCCTTGACAAAGACATAGTTCTGGTCCAAAGACTGAGCACCTTGCGCACGTGTGTAACATGTTTGGTTTCAGACGGGGAGAAGATCAGAATGTCGTCAAGATAAACAAACACAAACTTATTCAGCATGTCTCCCAGCACATCATTAACCAGGTGGTTAATAAAGACAGCAGGGCGTTGGTCAAGCCAAGCCAGTCTTCTGGATGAGGAACAGATGGTAAGCATCACGAAGATCTAACTCAGTGAAAATTATGGCACCCTGCAGGAGCTCAAAAGCAGAGGATATGAGAGGAAGCGGGTAGCGGTTACGGATGGTAATTTGATTGAGACCCCGATAATCTATACACGGACAGAGACTCCTCCTTCCCGACAAAAATAAAACCCTGCACCTGCAGACAAGGAAGAAGGACGGATGAGTCCTCCTGCCAAAGACTTGTTAATATATTTCTTCATAGCCTCGCACTCGGGGCCGGAGAGGGAATATAATCCTCCTCGTGGAGGCATGGAACCAGGCAACAGGTCAATGGCACCGTCATAAGGATGATGGGGGGGCAGAGAGGTACATTTGCTCTTGCTAAAAACCAATTTAAGATTGTGATATGCCTTAGGGATGTTGGAGAGATCTATATCCTCACTAGAGGATCGTGAAGGAGAAGTAGAAAGTAGACCTGACGGAGGCAGAGACTGGAACAGGAAACCCCACAGCTCACTACTCTCCCCTCCACCCAACAGATCTGGGGGGATGTCGAGCTAGCCATGTGGAACCAAGAATAAGGGGCTGCTGAGGGGACCGAATGACTTGGGTGTAACTTTTCGTTGTCTGTATGCATAGTGAGGGAGCTGTCTGCAGGGCACCAGGATTCAAATATGTGACCGTCTAAGGCTTGGATGACCACTGGCTTGGAATGAGGGTTGAATGAAAGGGAATGAGGAAAGCGTAGCTTGCGAGCTAAACACTCATCAATGAATTCAGAGTCTGCTCCGGAGTCAATCAGTGCAGCCAGGGGAACCAACCGGTTAACCAACTGAAGAGCAACCTGGAGAAAGGGACGAGAGATGGGAGAGGGGTTAGAACAGAATTGGCTCAGCAGTTTCCCCCTTGTTCCTGCTGAGCCCTCCCTTTTAGCGGAAATGACCTAATTCTGTGGTCAGAATAGCCACAATAACAACAGAGCCCATTCCGGAACCCGCATTCTCGCTCCTCCGGTGTTAGGCGCGCCCTTCCCAGCTGCACAGGTTCAGGGGGCTTGGCTTAGGGTTCACTATGGACTCGGGTTGGGGAACACTAGTGAAGCTAATACGAGGTCGAGGGTGAGACAGATGCGGCACTGGGCTCTCTCACTCATTTTTTGATCCACCCTGGTGCACAGTTTAATAAGGGGGTCAAGAGACTCCGGGGGGATAACTCATCTTTTAAAGACTCAGATAACCCTCGATAAATTCTTTCCCGCAGGGCACGCCCATCCCACTGGCAGTCTGCGGCCAGAGTACGGAATTGAATGGCGTACTCGTCCACGGAACTAGTGCCCTGTGCCAATTTGGAGAGGAGACGAGAGGCGTCACAGTCCGATTTGGTAAGTCCGAAAACTTTAAGCAGTTCTTGAGAAAATTGTTCAAAGGTGGAGGTGGAAAACAAATCCGGCTCCCACTCCGCCATTCCACACAACCTGGCTATCCCGGTGAGGAGTGAGACAGCGTAAGCTATGCAGGCGCTGTCGGAGGGAAAGTCGGACGCTCTAATCTTGAACAGTAGCTTACACTTGACCTAAAAGGCCCTACAATTATTAGTGTCCCCTGTGAATGGCTCAGGAGGTGATACATAAGGCTCCAATTGAACTGGAGCGGGGGCTGCGGCAGCTGGCGGCGGTGGAGGAGCGGGAACAGAGGCTGTAGCTAGACGGGTGATAGTTAGTGTCATGGTGTGTAGATCTGACTACATTTTGGCGAGACTGATGTCATGTTCGACAATAGCGCTCTCAACTCTGGTTTTTCAATCACTTGTCTTGGATGGGTCCATAATGGTCAGATTATACTATAAGGAGCAGGTTTTTAGAGGACCCAGAAAGACGCAAGCACAAGTGAGTGGAAGAAAGTGATTTATTGTAATGATAAATGTATGAGATGACACAGGAGGCTTCGGCCGGTAGGGACACCCGGAGTAGCTCACAGTGAGGGAGAATTGGCAGAGTCTGAGGGGAAGAGAGAGAGAAACTATCGAGTGAAACCTTGTGAATGAGATCGGTCCTACTGTGATGTTGAGAGCTGGCAGGATGTCGGAAGGGTTCGGTTCTACGGAGGTGGACACGTGGAGAGACCTGGAGAAACTAAGGGCGGCTGACAACGTCAGGGAGAAAAGCAGGTACAAAGTAACAACTGAAAGGAACGTCCACGAGAAATTAACAAAACATGACAAGTCACGAGCTCCGACTAAAACTAAGTAAAAACTAGAAACAACCGCTGATGACACAGAGCGAACATGAACGATAATCTGGCACAGGGAAGCGGGAAGGCGGGGCTTATGTAGGAGTGGCACAGGTGAAACGAATCGGGTCTAATGAGCAGAGTAGAGAGAGACAGAGAACCGTTACCAGGGCAACACAGATCAATGCCGAGACCGTGACATGGTGATTTGTTTTCACTTTAGGCAGGATGATGAAAATAACAGAGATAACAATAAAAGTAAATACAGTTAAGTAGGTTATTATGTTCTGTGCATGGTTGGTTTTAAGTATTGTTTGAAAATTCTATTAACAGCTGTGATGTGAAAACACTATTAGGCAAAAAGCAGAAGTATCAGTAACGAGGTTTTTGTCACAGTGTAAATCACTGTGATACCCACTGGTCAGCAGAGTTGTCATATGTTTGACAGTAATAAACTGCTGAATCTCCCTCCACCACATTGTTGATTCTCAATCAATAATCTGATCGTGACTGATAACAACACCTTTTTGCAAAACTCTAATCAAATTTTCAACAACAAAACACATTCAGCACTGTGATGAACTTTGATGCTAATTATCAGGCCACAAAGGTTAAACCCAACCATCACATGGTTGTGATCATTAACACACTACAGGTAAAAACTCTACACACTTGTGTCCAGTCAGTGATTCGTGGTGATCCCCTTAAGTAAATGGGATCAAGGTCAGTTCAAATGCAAGTGGCATATGTGAGCTGAATTGTTCCTTCAATTCAATTCAACTTTATTTATATAGCGCCAATTTACAACAAGGTCATCTCAGGGCACTTTACATAATAAAGTCAAGACTATACAAACATGTAGAGAAAACCCAACAAATCCCCCTTGAGCAAGCCATAGGCAACAGTGGAGAGGAAAAACTCCCTTTTACCAGAAGAAACCTCCAGCAGAACCAGGCTCAGGGTGGACGTCCATCAGTGTAGGTTGGAAAGTGACTTACTGCTGACACATCAGAGGCTTTGGAGGATGAAGAGAGGAGGAGCTGGAGGAGCAGTTTAATACAGACTGAAACGCACACACACCCACAGCAGGAGGAGCTTTGAATGTGATTATAAAATATATTTTTAACAGTTTATTAATACACCAATAAAGTCTCAAGTCTTCGAAACTTTCACACTTGTTGTTTTTGTGTCTCATACTGTATCTGCTGCAGTTAATGTTGAAATTAAAAAATTCCAATTTATCTTCAGTCATTTATTAAAGAATAATTACTCTCCAATGTGACATTCACACTTAGTTTATTTGAATTAACAAATTACTAAACCTAATGTTGCAACACTGCTTGAAAAAACATGGTTTATATCTGTAACTGTTACTGGGTGTAATTTCTTTAGTTTGTTACTGTTTGTTCTTTTATTTGTGTGTTTCTAGTCAGGGACAGTTTCTTCTTCTTTCACAGAGAGAAGTTTGACCACTTCATTTACATGGAGCTAGAAATGAAGAGAGGAGGCCTGCAGGTGCATCCTGGGAAGGAAGAGAGGGAGGAGCAGAGAGGTGACGCTTCACTGATGGAGGATGCAAATTCATCTAAAGATTCATACGAAACTCATCATGGCAGCAACAACAACTGTGCTTGAGCTAAAATTATGAAATATTGCTCTCTGCTGTTAATTTATTACACTGCACTACAATCATTTTTAAACACTTCTTTTATCTATATTTACTTCAAATTAAGATGTGAAAATGATATCTTGAAAAACATTGATGTACATGTTACATTAACCACATGACCACAGAGGATGAATATTTATGATGCTTTTTATTGGAGTAAAACAAATGCAGCAATAAGACAAACGATCTACACTCAATAACACGTGCACATGACTGACAATGTTGCTTTGCTGTGTTTTCTACATTTCTAACATGGAAACACTGGAATGAGCAAACAGCACAGACAGGAAAGAAGCAGATGTTGGATGGTCGTTCTGCTCCTCTACTGTCCTTCAGTGGGACACTTTGACTTGTTGATGCTTTTCTCGGAAAACTGGGAGCCCAAAGACACTTTACATTTGTAAACCTTATCCGTGTTCCAGTCGGACGTCTGGATTTCCAGAGAACTGCTGATTCGGAAAGTCTGGTCTGGTTGCTGAACAGCAGTGCTGGTAGAGATCCCACTGCTCACTGGACTCCCAGCAGCCGACCAGGTCACATCTGCAAAAGGCACAGACTGACTGGACAGACAGACCAGAGACACTTTGTTGGACTGGAGCTCAGCGCTGGACGGAGGGAAGACGGTCAGGACAGGAGGAGGGAGACTGGAGCCTGAAGACAAATGGAGGACACTCGGAAAATTACAAGAAAAGAAATGGGCAGGACATTCTGAAAACAACTAGCAATAAAGTTTTATTAAAACTTTAAAACTATAAAAATTTAACTCAAAGCTTTAATAAATTATGAAGGACAAACACATTTTCAATCATACAAACACTTTATGATGTGACATATTATTAATTTTCTCAGACACAAGTTTAAAAATGGCTTGACTATTTCTGCATTAATTCTTCCTCTGTGACGTTCAAAATAATTTGTGGATTCTAAGACAATAAACTTCTTCCTATTGTTTTATTGCTGTCAGTCGACTCACCAACAACAATGAAGTAAAAAAAAAAACACCTTAAGGTGAATTCGAATATTTCAAGAGTTTGTAAAAAGTATAAAGAATTAGAAATACTTTCACTTAATTACTTTAAAAAACCTGTTAGTAGAAGTAACAATGCTGCATCGGTTTTATAACCAGTCAAAGATTTAGAATATAATTTTAAACCTGTTTCCAAATATTTCAATATTTTGCAGATCTCAAGTCACAATTTCAAATAGTTTAAAGAAAAAACAAATTAGCTGTTTTCAAACCATTATTAACAAATACATGGATTATTGTGTATAAAAATACATCCCAAAGAGAAAATCTCTCTGCTTTCCTGATGAATTAAACTGTACTTACCTGTCACAGTCAGCTTGGTGCCTTGTCCGAATACCACAGTGCTTCAGTTTGTGCACATGTCTGTACAAAAACCTCCTGACTCTCACTGATGAGACGAGTGGAACTGAAACATCCTGTTCACACCAACTTTCACTGTCAACAGCTCATTCACTCCATTAATCTGTTGTTATTCAAAAACACTGTTGCATTTCATGATAAGTCTGAATATTGTTGAATGATTCTCTGTTTGTGGTAGAAACAGTAAAGTTCAGATATCATGATTAATTTCGTGCCCAACACTTTTTAAGAAGAGCAAAACTGGATCTCAGTTTCTCCAGTGTAATTCTTTTATTGTCTTTGATGACAGTTTGTTAATGACCTTCCTTCTTTAGTTGTCAGTTTTCTACTTTAAATAGTTTGTTTCTCTCCTAAAATCTGTTGTGAGTTTCTCACTTGGTTTTTGTCACTGTGTGAATCACTGTGATACAGCTGCTGAAGCAGAGTCGTCCCATGTTTGACAGTAATAAACTGCAGAGTCTCCTGCCTCTGCACGTTTAATAATGAATTGATAATGTTTGATGAGAATTTAGAGTTGAATCGGTCTGAGGAGAATCCTGATCCAAAGCTCGGTGAACTTTGAGAATGATAAAATCTAAGAACATATTGTGGAGCTTTACCAGGAACCTGTTTGTACCAACTGACATAATTTCCATCATCTCTCTGAATGTTGCAGTTGAGAACAACTTCTTGTCCTGGAGAAATTGTGTGGACAGCAGGCGTCTGGGTCAACACTATCACTGCATCAACACCTGTCAACATACACAGTTTTCAGATATGATTCAACCTTTTTGCAAAACTCTAATCACATTTTCACCAACAAAACACATTCAGCACTGTGGTGAACTTTGATGCTAATTATCAGGCCACAAATGTTAAATCCAACCATCACATGGTTGTGATCATTAACACACGACAGGTAAAAACTCTACACACTTGTGTCCAGTCAGTGATTCGTGTTGATCCCTGTAAGTAAATGGGATCAAGGTCAGTTCAAATGCAAGTGGCATATGTGAGCTGAATTGTTCCTTCAGTGATGGAGGCTCCTTTTCTTTGAACTCGAACCACAAAAGCAAAAGAGCACAATCAGTCTCACTAACTTAGAACTTTCACTTCACTGCCAAACTCTTCACTCAAAGCCACGGAATGTTACATCCAAACCAAACTTTCAATAAGTAAATGACAGTTATTGAATGTATTTAATTTGTTTACTCCATGAATATAAAAATATACAGAACACACGGGTAAAGGTTTAATGTTCTGGTTTGACAGCTGGTTCTAAGCAAAGTTTAAACAGGTTTGGGTCGATTGTTTTTGTCAGACGAGTCAATGTCAAACTAAGTTTTATGAATGTAGCTTTAATCAGAGGTTTTTGTGTTTACTGGAATCTCTGATTAGTCTTCAGTCTCTGACTGTCTCTCAGAAGCTCGTCTCTGACGGCTACAGTATCCTGCTGGTTGTGGAGTGGACGCTCCAATATTTCATGAGCAGTTTTGTGGTTTTCGCTTTAACTTCCATGTCGTCTTTGTAGCCGAAAACAAGACACATGAACGATCTGATGAATGTCAGGTGAACGTAGCTAAAACTCTAAACATCATTCTCTGAACCAAATTCTTAATAATCTAAATTCATTTTTCAAATCAAACAATATTAGGCCAAACCTTAAACACTGTTCAGTTTCTCAGAGACAATTTGCAAAACTCATCTGCAATTTTTTGCTAAACTGTAAACACATTCTGATGTAGATGAAGACGTCTGGACAAACGCTGTGTGTATGATCTGAACACATGTTTGTGTTATGAACACAGGATATCTGGTACTGAAATGTTAGTTTGGTGTTGATAGAAAAGTCAAACACATCAGTAAACTGTGAATACAAATTAAACTTCAGGAAGTTACTTTCAACATTTGGTTTGGTTGGATTGTAGCTGCACTAAAGAGAAAGAGAAAATTCACTAACTATGTGAGTATGAATACTGTAAAAAATCTCTGTACCAACCAATCTCTAAATGTGGATCTAAGGATTTATTAAATGATGAAAATTAAATTAAATGATTATAAATATATAGTTTTTACTGCATATGTGCAGAAGTTACAGACAGTAACTGTTTGATCACTGACAGTCAACATGTGTCAGCTGGATGAAAAGCAGAAGTATCAGTGACGAGGTTTTTGTCACAGTGTAAATCACTGTGATACAAACTCGTTAGCAGAGGTGTCCCATGTTTGACAGTAATAAACAGCTGAATCTCCCTCCACCACATTGTTGATGATCAATCGATAATCTGATTGTGACTGATGAGTGGATGTAAACTTTGGAGCCGAGAAACCAGAACCATAGCTCGGGGAGCTCCATGTATGATAAAACCTTAGTACAAACTGAGGAACTCCTCCTGGAATCTGTTTATACCAGCAAGCCTGTCTGTTGGTAACAGTCCCCAGGTTACAGTCCATGGTGACTGTGTCGCCTTTTGTCACTGACACAACAGCAGGTTTCTGTGTCACCACCGTCACACCACTCACACCTGGAAACAACAAGATGAACATGGAGTCAAGAGAAACACACAGACTGAAGGATCCACCATGAGCTCCAAGCTGCAGTAAGTCAGTCTCCTTACATGTTAGAGCAGTGATGAGAGAGCAGAGGGTCCCCAGCATGTTGTCAGTGTAGGTTGGAAAGTGACTTACTGCTGACACATCAGAGGCTTTGGAGGATGAAGAGAGGAGGAGCTGGAGGAGCAGTTTAATACAGACTGAAACGCACACACACCCACAGCAGGAGGAGCTTGAACTGTCCATCTGGAGACACTGACTGATTTGGTTACAGTTGTGTCAAAGCAGGAAATTACTACTTTCTGCTGCTGCTCCTGTTTATTACAGAGAAGTTAAAAAAATGGTTCTGAAGTTGATTTGATGAGAGAAAAAGAGGCAGAAGACTCAGAGCTTTGTAGATGTTGCAGTGTTTAGTGTATACTGTTTTAGATTAGATTAGATTAGATTAAATTTTATTGTCATTACACATGTACAAGTACAAGGCAACGAAATGTAGTTTATGTCTAGGGAAGATGGTTTTTCTTGAGTGTTCTCAAGAAGAAGAGGCTCTGGTAAACCTTCCTGATTAGGCTGGAGGTGTTGGAGGTCCAGGACAGGTCCTCCAACATGTGGGTCCCCAGGAACTTGAAGGATGAAGAAGAGGGAGTAGAGGAAAGGTCTCAGCACACAGCCCTGTGGTACACCAGTGTTGAGCGTGATGGTGGAGGAACAGAGGTGGTCTGACCTAACATGCGGAGGTCTGTTGTTCACAAAGTCCATGATCCATTTGCAGAGTAAAGTGTTAATGTCAAGGTCTCTAAGTTTGGTATTTAACTTAGAGGGTATTACAGTGTGGAATGCTGAGCTGAAGTCAACAAACAGCATCTGGCATATGTGTTATTATTGTCCAGGTGTGTGAGCCCAGAGTGCAGTGCAATGGAGACTGAATCCTCTGTGCTCCTATTTCCACGGTGGGCAAACTGGTGTGGGTCTAGTGTGGGTGGGAGACAGTCCTTCAGGTTTGCCAGGACCAGCCGCTCAAAGCACTTCATTATGATGGGCGTGAGTGCTATGGGGATGTAGTCGTTCAGGCATGTTGGGTTGGAGTGTTTCAGCACTGGAACAATGGCGCTGGATTTACAGCATGTTGGCACAGCTGCCTGGGAAAGGGACATGTTAAAAATGTCTGTGAATAGACTAGTAAGCTGCTCAGCACATGCTCTAAGAACACGTCCAGGGACGCCGTCTGGTCCAGCAGCCATGTGCACGTTGATCTGGCTCAGTGGTTCCCAATTTTTTCCCAATTTGCTTTTATTTTGCTCATAACATTATAACTAATTAAATGACTGAACTTCTATTTTACACAGAGCTAAAGATAAAGAGATGAAGCCCACATGTGCATCCTGGGAAGAAACAGAGAGAAGTAGAGAGGTGATGCTTCACTGGTTCAGTTTCACTTCATTTTATCTTAAACACACTCTCACTAGATGATAAAACATTAAGTACAAATATTGTTTACTTTTGCTTCTGTTTTAAATAAATATCTCATTCAAGTACAGTGTTTTTATATTGAAGAGATTAAGACTAATTCAAATCAGAGTGAAATAGAAAATAGTTTTGAATTAACGCCTCCACCTTAATCTTACTACATGTGTTACAACGTTGACTGACAAATTATTAATAACATGTAAAACAGGAACAAACAGACAGGGACAGACTGACAAGACAGGCTTCGTTTTCAATCATGCAACAGTGATTAAAGTTATTAAAATGTAAAGACAAAGACAAAACAAAACGTTGGCTGACAAATTATTAATAACAAGAGAGAGAGGAGTAGAGAAGACACCCTCTCTACTTTTAAGACTAGGCTCAAAACCTTCCTCTTTGATAAAGCTTATGGTTGGTTCTAGTCCTTCCGCTACAGGCTTAGACTGCTGGGGGACACTGAGCCACATTCCTCCTCTCACTCCACATTTATATGTCCCCACTGTCTGACATTAACTCAGTGTCTTCTTTGTCCCGTAGTCGTCTTTCTCCCTCTCTGTCTCCCTCTCATCCCAACCGGTCAAGGCAGATGGTCGCCCACCCTGAGCCTGGCTCTGCTAGAAACTTGACTTATGATGTAAGATACCTTGAGATGACTGTGTTGTAAATTTGCGCTATATAAATAAAGTGGAAAATTGAACTGCATAGAGACACTTTGTTGGACTGGAGCTCAGTGCTGGATGGAGGGAAGATGGTTTGGAGGGGACGCGGGAGACTTGAGCCTGAAGAGAAATGGAGGATGCTCAGAAAATAACGTGCTCAAAGTAATAGGACATTGAGAACGGAGCATAACTGGATGAGTCTATAAACACAAAAATATTGACTTTTTTAATCCTTATGAACTTTCAACATGTGGATTCATTTGGGAAATAACGAATGTGCCTTAGAAATTATTTATTACCATGAAACATCATCAGATTCAGGTTTGCCGTTTCACAGAAAACTCTGAGTGAGTCCAATACCCAGTGATTATTCTCTCTAATGATGGATTAGATTAAGCAACATGTGTTTACAAGATTCACGTACATCATAATAAATAAATACAGACAAATATTCAATAATGAGAGGAGTGGAACTGAAACATCCTGTTGCATCATTTTCTGTCTTGGTTTTATTTAAAGTGAACATAACCTGATGGTCCAAACACGTACAATTTATTCTGTACATTAAAGGTTTAACTAGCTCCTCTGATCCTGTATGAGTAACTCTACATATAACATCTGTAATGTTTAGGTTTATGTTAACATTCCTCTTTAGGTTTTGTGTCTTGATTTAACATTTATTTTAATTTTCTCAGTTTTTCATAATAAAATATTAGTCAGTGATATTTTTTTGTTTATCATGTCTGTGTTTGGAATCTGCAACATTTGTTATTTAAGAAAAAGTAATGACTCTAGGGTTGGACGCTTACATTTTATAACATACTATATTAATAACAAGCTCTGTAATACAAAAGAAAATCATGTGTCTGATTTGTGGAAGAGAAACATGTTTGAGTGATGTGAATAAACCATGTTATTATTGTTTATTTTATTGCAAAAAAGTTAAAAAACTTCTATAAACTTTTGATCAATTTGATCATTTGTAGAATATCTGCACATTCATATGTTTGGAGTGTAGATAATATCACATGTTAAACCTTCCATCTGATTCTAAGTTTCTTTTTATCACAAACAGGGTGAATTTACATCAGCCAAAAAAAAAGTTTTTAATCCTGCAGATTGTGTGTGAAAACCTCAGTTAGTGTCAAAATGTGCCAGAGTCTCAAAAAGCAGAAGTATCAGTGACAAGGTTTTTGTCACAGTGTAAATCACTGTGATACCCACTGGTTAGCAGAGGTGTCCCATGTGTTGCAGTAATAAACTGCAGAGTCTCCCTCCACCACATTGTTGATTATTAATCGATAATCTGATTGTGACTGATGAGTGGATGTGAACTTTGGAGACGAGAAACCAGAACCATAAGTTGGAGATGAACTGGAATGATGAAAATACAGAACAAACTGAGGAACTCCTCCTGGAATCTGTTTATACCAGCGAGCAGCATTGTTGGTAACAGTCCCCAGGTTACAGTCCATGGTGACTGTGTCGCCTTTTGTCACTGACACAACAGCAGGTTTCTGTGTCACCACCGTCACACCACTCACACCTGGAAACAACAAGATGAACATGGAGTCAAGAGAAACACACAGACTGAAGGATCCACCATGAGCTCCAAGCTGCAGTAAGTCAGTCTCCTTACATGTTAGAGCAGTGATGAGAGAGCAGAGGGTCCCCAGCATGTTGTCAGTGTAGGTTGGAAAGTGACTTACTGCTGACACATCAGAGGCTTTGGAGGATGAAGAGAGGAGGAGCTGGAGGAGCAGTTTAATACAGACTGAAACGCACACACACCCACAGCAGGAGGAGCTTGAACTGTCCATCTGGAGACACTGACTGATTTGGTTACAGTTGTGTCAAAGCAGGAAATTACTACTTTCTGCTGCTGCTCCTGTTTATTACAGAAAAGTTAAAAAATGGTTCTGAAATTTTTGTGATGAGAGAAAAAGAGGCAGAAGAGTCAGATCTTTGTAGATGTCGGAATTTTTGTGTATAATGTTTAAAAATAATAGTTCCAATTTTTTACAAAATAGACAGTTTTTTCATTATACTGGTTTTATTTTGGTCATTTCCTTATAACTAATAAAATGACTGAGCTTCTCATTTACACGGAGCTAAAGATAAAGAGATGAAGCCCACATGTGCATCCTGGGAAGAAACAGAGAGAAGTAGAGAGGTGATGCTTCACTGGTTCACTTTCACTTCATTTCATCTTAAACACACTCTCACTAGATGATCAAACATTAAGAACAAATATGTTTACTTTTGCTTCTGTTGTAAATAAATAAACTTTATTAGCCTCGTTGGTGCAGTAGGTAGCGCTTCAGTCTCATAATTTGAAAGCTGTGATTTCGGGCCTCACACGGGCCACATGTTTTAATCTAGCCACAGGGGTTGCAAGCCAGTAATTGTGCCGGTCCCAAGCCCGGATGAAAAGAGAGGGTTTCGTCAGGAAGGGCATCCGGCGTAAAATTTGCCAAGTACAACCATGCGAGTCATTCATACCACTTTCATACCGGATTGGTCAAGGCCCGGGTTAACAACGACCGCCACCGGTGCTGTTAACCTACAGGGTGCCGGTGGAAATTTGACTACTGTTGGTCAAAGAAGGAGAGGAGGCAGAAGGGTTCATGGTCAGAGAGAGAAGGGGAAAGGCATGAGCTTAGATCTTAGAGTAGGGACTCTTAACGTTGGCACAATGACAGGGAAAGGTAGAGAGACTGATGGAGACCTGGCAGACATGATGGAGAGAAGGAAGGTAGATGAACTGTGTGTGCAGGAGACGAGGTGGAAGGGCAGCAAAGCATGTAGTATTGGAGGAGGATACAAACTGTTCTACCATGGTGTGGATAGGAAGAGAAACGGAGTAGGAGTGATCCTGAAGAGGGAGTTTGTGAACAATGTTCTAGAGGTGAAATGAGTCTCAGACAGGGTGATGAGCCTAAAGCTAGAAATCGAAGGGGTGATGGTGAACATAGTCAGTGGGTATGCTCCACAAGTTGGCTGTGAGTTAGAAAAGAAGGAGAGGATTCTGGAGTGAGTTTGATGAGGTTGTAGAGAGTATCCCCAGAGGAGAGAGAGTAGTTGTTGGAGCAGACTTCAATGGGCATGTTGGTGAGGGGAACAGAGGTGATGAGGAGGTGATGGGCAGGTTTGGTGTTAAGGAAAGGAATCCAGAAGGACAGATGGTAGTGGACTTTGCTAAGAGGATGGAAATGGCTGTAGTCAACACTTACTTCCAGAAGAGAGACAATCACAGAGTGACATACAAGAGTGGAGGTAGGAGTACACAGGTGGACTACTCCTATGTAGACGAGGTCATTTGAGAGAGGTTAGTGACTGTAAAGTGGTGGTAGGAGAGAGTGTAGCCAGACAGCACCGCATGGTGGTGTGTAAGATGACTCTGGTGGTCAGGAAGAAGAAGAGAGCAAAGACAGAAAAAGAACACCAAGTGGTGGAAGCTAAAGAATGAAGAAACTTGTGAGGAATTCAGGCAGAAGTTGAGACAGGCTTTGGGTGGTCAGGAGGAGCTTCCAGATGACTGGGAAACTACAGCAGATGTAATCAGGGAAACAGGTAGGAAGGTGCTTGGTGTGTCATCTGGAAAGAGGAAAAATGATAAAGACACTTGGTGGTGGAATGAGGAAGTACAGGACTGCATCCAGAGGAAGAGGTTAGCTAACAGGAAGTGGGATGTTGAAAGGACTGAGGAAAGTAGATAGGAGTACAAGGAAGTGCAGCGCAGAGTGAAGAGGGAGGTGGCAAAGGCCAAACAGAAAGGTACGATGAGCTGTATGAAAGGTTAGACATGAAGGAAGGAGAGAAGGACTTGTACAGGATAGCCAGACAGAGAGATAGAGATGGGAAAGATGTGCAACAGATAAGGGTGATTAAAGACAGAGATGGAAAGGTGCTAACAAGCCAGGAGAGTGTGCAGAGAAGATGGAAGGAGTATTTTGAGGAGCTGATGAATAAGGAAAATGACAGGGAAAGAAGCGAGGAAGATGTGGATGTTGTGGAGCAGGAAATAGCAGAGATTAGAAAGGATGACGTGAGGAAGGCTCTGAAAAGGATGAAGAGCGGAAAAGCTGTTGGTCCTGATGACGTACCTGTGGAGGTGTGGAAGTGTCTACGAGAGGATTTTAGAGAGTGAGAAGATGCCTTAGGAATGGAGGAGAAGTGTTCTGGTGCCGATCTTTAAGAACAAGAGTGACACGCAGAACTGTAGCAACTACAGAGGGATAAAGCTGATGAGTCACACAATGAAGCTGTGGGAAAGAGTAGTGGAGGCCAGGCTTAGGAAGGAGGTGGAGATTTGTGAGCAGCAGTATGGTTTCATGCCCCGTAAGAGCACCACTGACGCCATTTTTGCTTTGAGGTTGTTGATAGAAAAGTACAGAGATGGTCAGAAGGAGCTGCATTGTGTCTTTGTGGATTTAGAGAAGGCGTATGACAGGGTGCCGAGGGAGGAGCTGTGGTACTGTATGAGGCTGTCGGGAGTGGAAGAGAAGTACGTCAGAGTAATTCAGGACATGTATGAGAGGAGCATGACGGTGGTGAGATGTGCCGTAGGTCAGACAGAGGAGTTCAAGTTGGAGGTGGGACTACACCAAGGATCGGCTTTGAGTCCTTTCTTGTTTGCTATGCTGATGGACAGGTTGACAGATGAGGTCAGAAAGAAATCTCCCTGGACAATGATGTTTGCAGATGACATTGTGATTTGCAGTGAGAGTAGAGAGCAGGTGGAGGAACAGCTGGAGAGGTGGAGGTTTGCTCTGGAAAGAAGAAGCATGAAAGTCAGTCGTAGTAAGACAGAATACATGTGCGTAAACGAGAGGGATCCAGGTAGAAGTGTGACGTTACAGGGGGCTGAGGTGAAGAAGGTGCAGGAGTTTAAGTACTTGGGGTCAACAGTCCAGTGTGATGGGGAGTGTCGAAAAGAGGTGAAGAGGCGAGTGCAGGCGGGTTGGAATGGGTGGAGGAAGTGTCAGGAGTGTTGTGTGACAGAAGAGTGTCAGCAAGACTCAAAGGAAAGGTGTACAGGACAGTGGTGAGACCAGCTCTGCTCTATGGGTTAGAGACAGTAGCAGTGAGAAAGAGACAAAAGGCAGAGATGGAAGCAGCAGAGATGAAGATGTTGAGGTTCTCCTTAGGAGTGACAAGGTTGGACAGAATAAGGAACGAGTCCATCAGAGGGACAGCGCACGTTGCCTGTGTTAGCAACAAAGTCAGAGAGGACAGATTGAGATGGTTTGGACATGTGCAGAGGAGGGACAGTGAATATATTGGTAGAAGGATGTTGGAGATGGAGCTGCCAGGCAAGAGGGCGAGAGGACGACCAAGGAGGAGATATATGGACGTTCTAACACAGGACATGAGGTTAGCTGGTGTCAGAGAGGAAGATGCCCAGGATAGAGTGAGGTGGAAAAGGATGATTCGCTGTGGCGACCCCTGATGGGAAAAGCCGAAAGAGAAGTAATAATAGTTGTAGTAGTTGCTGTGTGTATGATCTGAACACATATTTTGGTTGTGAACACAGGATATCTGCTACTGAAATGTTAGTTTGGTGTTGATAGAAAAGTCTGTAGTTTTCTGATTCTAGTGTGAATTCTTGGATTCGTGTTTAAGGTTGGAAATGTGTTTTTGCAACTGAAAATAACTGTAATAATCTGTGTGTTCTGCAAACACTTTCTTTATTTGCTCGGCACTTTTCATGTTTGAAAAGAGTCAACAATTGTAATGAGAAAGATTAAAAACAGTAGATTAAATTGATTGTGATCATTTTCAATGATGTTTCATTGTCAGTCAACATGTCAGAGACTAAAAAACAGACGTTCTTATTGAGGATGTTTTTTGTCACAGTGTGAATCACTGTGATACATGATCCTTAGCTGAGTGTCCCATGTTTTACAGTAATAAAGTGCTGAGTCTCCTGCCTCTGCATGTTTTATGATAAACTGGTAATTTATGTTTGATGAGGCTTTAGAGTCGAATCAGTCTGAGGAGAATCCTGATCCAAAGTCGGGTGAACTGTAAGAACGATAAAATAACAGAACATACTTTACCTGTTTTCTCCATGAGATTATGTCAGTTTTTCTACCTCCTTCAATTTTATTATGTTGATTATTATGTTACAGATCCTTAATTGTTAACATTTTATATCTAAAACAGTTTATAGTTTCATGTTTTCCCCAAATTTGTTGTTACAGCAAGTGTCAATCAAAAAGAAAAAGCTGAAGCCAACATGTTTGTTCAAGTTTTATCTCAGGATTATCAGACTTTTCTGAAGGACCTTTCAACCACACGGTGTGACTCATTTTATTAAAGACTCCTGGAATTACATTAATAGAAACAAATAATTAAACAGTGAATACAAATTAAAGTTACTTTCAACATTTGGTTTGGTTGGATTGTAGCTGCACTAAAGAGAAAGAGAAAAGTCAGTAAGACTGTAAGTATGTGAGTTTGAATACAGTATAATTAGGATCTCTGACTGTGGTCCTAAGGATTTATTAAATGATCAAAATCCAATTAAATTATTATAAATCCACAGTTTTTACTGCATATGTGCAGAAGTTACAGAGAGTAACTGCCTGATCTCTGACAGTCAACATGTGTCAGCTGGATGAAAAGCAGAAGTATCAGTGACGAGGTTTTTGTCACAGTGTAAATCACTGTGATACGTTCTCGTTAGCAGAGTAGTCCCATGTTTTACAGTAATAAACTGCTGAATCTCCCTCCACCACATTGCTGATGATCAATCGATAATCTGATTGTGACTGATGGGTGGACTTGAACTTTGGAGCCGAGAAACCAGAACCATAAGTTGGAGATGAACTGGAATAAAAAAAAATTAGTACAAACTGAGGAACTCCTCCTGGAATCTGTTTATACCAGCGAGCCTCACTGTTAGTAACAGTCCCCAGGTTACAGTCCATGGTGACTGTGTCGCCTTTTGTCACTGACACAACAGCAGGTTTCTGTGTCACCACCATCACACCACTCACACCTGGAAACAACAAGATGAACATGGAGTCAAGAGAAACACACAGACTGAAGGATCCACCATGAGCTCCAAGCTGCAGTAAGTCAGTCTCCTTACATGTTAGAGCAGTGATGAGAGAGCAGAGGGTCCCCAGCATGTTGTCAGTGTAGGTTGGAAAGTGACTTACTGCTGACACATCAGAGGCTTTGGAGGATGAAGAGAGGAGGAGCTGGAGGAGCAGTTTAATACAGACTGAAACGCACACACACCCACAGCAGGAGGAGCTTGAACTGTCCATCTGGAGACACTGACTGATTTGGTTACAGTTATGTCAAAGCAGGAAATTAGTACTTTTTCTTTACCCTTATTAGACACGTTCATATTAGATATCATTAATCTATCTTTACAAACAGGATATGTACCAAAGGCCTATAATGTTGGTAGCTTAATCAAACCTCAACAAATAAAAACCTTGTCTGGATCCAGGTGTCTTCGCCAATTACATACCAATATCCAATCTAGGGAAGATTTATTTCTAAAATACTTGAAAAAGTAGTTGCAAAGCAATTATGTGACCAGGTGTTGGCAGAAACAGAGTTGTTCCAAGAATTTCAGTCAGGATTGAAGTCTGATTAAAGTCAGGCTCAACGATCTTGTGCTGGCTTCAGATAACGGACTTGTCTCTATACTAGTTCTGCTAGATCTTACTGCTGCATTTGACACCATTGATCACAGAATAATATTACAGAGACTAGAACATGTTATTGGAATTAAAGGAACTGCATTA
Source organism: Channa striata (assembly GCA_033026295.1). Taxonomy (NCBI): domain Eukaryota; kingdom Metazoa; phylum Chordata; class Actinopteri; order Anabantiformes; family Channidae; genus Channa; species Channa striata. The sequence continues at coordinate 60,640 of JAUPFM010000158.1, forward strand.
AATTGGTTTAAATCTTATCTATCAGATAGATTCCAATTTGTTCATGTTAATGATGAATCTTCCACATACACAAAGTGTTAGTTATGGTGGATTCCACAAGGTTCTGTATTAACCAATACTGTTTACTCTATATATGTCTCCCCTGGCAACATTATTAGAAAACACATCAACACGTTTGATGACACACTGTTATATCTATCTATGAAACCTGATGAAACAAATACATTAATCAAACTTACAAGCATGTCTAAAAGACATAGTGGGACTGGATGACTATAATCTCCTACTTCTAAACTCAGATAACACTGAAGTTATTGTGTTTGGGCCTAAAAAAGTCTAAGAAACCTGTTTTCCAATCAGGAGGAGCTTTACTTTAGATGACATGACTCTGGTCCCATAGTAGTACTGCAAGGAATTTCTCAAACTCATTTTTAGTTTTTGACCAGGATTTGTAATTTAGCTCACATATAAAACAAATCTCTAGAACATCCTTCTTCCATTTTAAGAAACATTGCCAAAATTAGGAGCCTCCTCTCTCAAAGTGATGCAAAAAACTGGTCAGAGTGTGTATTTTTATGTTACTTCTAGATTGGATTACTGTAATTCTCTGAAACTTTCAGGCTGCCCCATAAACTCTCTAAAAAGCTTCAATTAATCCAAAATGCTGCAGCAAGATTACTGTCTGATATTGGTAAGAGAGATCATATTTCACACAATCATTAGCTTCTCTCCATTGGCTTCCCATTAAATGTAGAATAGAATTTCTTCTTACCTACAAAGGTCTAAACGGTCAAGCTCCATCCTACCTAAAAGATCTCCTAGTACCAGATCATCCTACTAGACACTACACAAACACTACACACCAGCTGTTACACATTGGTGGTATCAATGTATTTCATATTTATTTGTTTCCATAGAGTCCTGTAATAATTTACTGTGAAACTGAGTAAAAACCAAGTAATGTAAAAAATATGCAACTTATGAAGAGCTCACGCTGTAATATCCAACACATATTTTATCCAACATCATGCATTTAACCTTACTCAGTTATCAGTTATGTTCACTGCTGCAATTAAAAACATATTTCGGGTTTATGCTGTACAGTGTGAAGCATATGGGACATAGTACATGTAACTTAATTCCTGTGTCCTGCATTAAATTAAACTTAAACTGATCAAATACAATCGATGCAATAAAACAAAAGTGATAATGAACAAAGAATACATTCTTTTTTTTTACTACTGTATGAATACAGTATAATAATGATGGGACCGATTATTAAAAAGCATACAAAAATTTATTGGTTTGATTTTAAAACCATAGCTTTTACTGCATATGTGCAGAAGTTACAGACAGTAACTGCCTGATCACTGACAGTCAACATGTGTCGGCTGGATGAAAAGCAATGTAATAGGATGTAATAATTTAAAGTGAAATTGAGTAAGAACCAAGTACTGTAAAAATATGCAACATATGAACAGCTCAAACTGTAATATCCAATAGATATTTTATCCAGCATCATGTAGTTAACCTTACTCAGTTATGTTCACTGCTGCAATTAAAAATATATTTCAGGTTCATGCTGTACAGTGTGAAGCATATAGGACATAGTACAAGTAATTTAATTCCAGTGTCCTGTACTAAATCAAACTTAAACTGATCAAATAAAACCAATATATTAAAATACAACTGATTATGAACAAAGAATAAATTTGTTTTTTTATTACTGTATTAATAGAGTAGAATAATGTCCTCTAAATGAGGATTTAATAACTGCTGAAGATCCAAATAAATGTTTATAAATCCATTGTTTTTACTGCATATGTGCAGAAGTTACAGACAGTAACTGCCTGATCACTGACAGTCAACATGTGTCAGCTGGATGAAAAGCAGAAGTATCAGTGACGAGGTTTTTGTCACAGTGTAAATCACTGTGATACCCACTGGTCAGCAGAGTAGTCCCTTGTTTGACAGTAATAAACTGCTGAATCTCCCTCCACCACATTGTTGATTATTAATCGATAATCTGATTGTGATTGATGAGTGGACGTGAACTTTGGAGACGAGAAACCAGAACCATAAGTTGGAGATGAATCAGAATGATGAAACTTTAGAACAAACTGAGGAACTCCTCCTGGAATCTGTTTATACCAGGAAGCAGAATAACCAGTAACAGTCCCCAGGTTACAGTCCATGGTGACTGTGTCGCCTTTTGTCACTGACACAACAGCAGGTTTCTGTGTCACCACCGTCATATTTTGACAGTTCATTAACACACCAATAAATTCTCAAATCTTCGAAACTTTCACAATTGCTGTTTTTGTCTTTTACTGTATCTGCTGCAGTTAATGTTAAAATTAAAAAATTCCAATTTATCATTAGTCATTTATTAAACAATAATTACTCTCCAATGTAACATTCACACTTAGTTTATTTGAAATTAAAAAATTACCAAACCTAATGTTGCAATACTGCTTGAAAAAACATGGTTTATATCTGTAACTGTTACTGGATGTAATTTCTTTAGTTCGTTACTGTTTGTTCTTTTATTTGTGTGTTTCTAGTCAGGGACAGTTTCTTCTTCTTTCACAGAGAGAAGTTTGACCACTTCATTTACATGGAGCTAGAAATGAAGAGAGGAGGCCTGCAGGTGCATCCTGGGAAGGAAGAGAGGGAGGAGCAGAGAGGTGACGCTTCACTGATGGAGGATGCAAATTCATCTAAAGATTCATACGAAACTCATCATGGCAGCAACGACAACTGTGCTTGAGCTAAAATTATTAAACTTTGCTCTCTACTGTTCATTTATTACACTGCACTACACTCATCTATTTTTAGATTTGCAGCAAATCATGAATTTATATGTTTTATAGTGAAATAAATAGTTTGAAAACATTGATCTACATGTCATATTAACCAAATGACCACAGAGGATGAATATTCATTTATTACACTGCACTACACTAATTTTTTAAGCACTTCTTTTGTATATATTTTTTTGATTTACTGCAAATTAGGAAATCACACGTTTTATACTGAAATAAATATCTTCAAAACAGTGATGTACATGTTACATTAACCACATGACCACAGAGGATGAATATTTATGATGCTTTTTATTGCAGTAAAACAAATGCAGCAATAAGACAAACGATCTACACTCAATAACACGTGCACATGACTGACAATGTTGCTTTGCTGTGTTTTCTACATTTCTAACATGGAAACACTGGAATGAGCAAACAGCACAGACAGGAAAGAAGCAGATGTTGGATGGTCGTTCTGCTCCTCTACTGTCCTTCAGTGGGACACTTTGACTTGCTGATGCTTTTCTCGGAAAACTGGGAGCCCAAAGACACTTTACATTTGTAAACCTTATCCGTGTTCCAGTCGGACGTCTGGATTTCAGAGAACTGCTGATTCGGAAAGTCTGGTCTGGTTGCTGAACAGCAGTGCTGGTAGAGATCCCACTGCTCACTGGACTCCCAGCAGCCGACCAGGTCACATCTGCAAAAGGCACAGACTGACTGGACAGACAGACCAGAGACACTTTGTTGGACTGGAGCTCAGCGCTGGACGGAGGGAAGACGGTCAGGACAGGAGGAGGGAGACTGGAGCCTGAAGACAAATGGAGGACAGGAGGAAAATTACAAGAAAAGAAATGGGCAAGACATTCTGAAAACAACTAGCAATAAAGTTTTATTAAAACTTTAAAATTTAACTCAAAGCTTTAATAAATTATGAAACCCAAACACATTTTCAATCATACAAACACTTTATGATGTGACATATTAATAATTTTGTCAGTCACAAGTTTAAAGATGGCTTGACTATTTCTGCATTAATTCTTCCTCTGTGACGTTCAAAATAATTTGTGGATTCTAAGACAATAAACTTCTTCCTATTGTTTTATTGCTGTCAGTCACCTCACCAACAACAATGAAGTAAAAAAAAAAACACCTTAAAGTGAATTCGAATATTTCTAGAGTTTGTAAAAAGTATTTACACATTAGAAAAACTGTTGCTTAATTACTTTAAAAAAACCTGTTAGTAGAAGTAACAATGCTGCATCGGTTTTATAACCAGCCAAAGATTTAGAATATTATTTTAAACCTGTTTTCAAATATTTCAATATTTTGCAGATCTCACGTTTTCTAAGTCACAATTTCAAATAGTATAAAGAAAGGACACGTTTGCTGTTTTCAAACCATTACTAACAAATACATGGATTATTGTGTATAAAAATACATCCCAAAGAGAAAATCTCTCTGGTTTCCTGATGAATTAAACTGTACTTACCTGTCACAGTCAGCTTGGTGCCTTGTCCGAATACCACAGTGCTTCAGTTTGTGCACATGTCTGTACAAAAACCTCCTGACTCTCACTGATGAGACGAGTGGAACTGAAACATCCTGTTCACACCAACTTTCACTGTCAACAGCTCATTCACTCCATTAATCTGTTGTTATTCAAAAACACTGTTGCATTTCATGATAAGTCTGAATATTGTTGAAGGATTCTGCATTTGTGGTAGAAGCAGTAAAGTTCAGATATCATGAGTAATTTCATCTCCAATATTTTCTTAAAAGAACAAAACTGGATCTCAGTTTTTCCAGTGTAATTCTTTTATTCTCTTTGATGACAGTTTGTTAATGTCCTTCCTTCTTTAGTTGTCAGTTTTCTACTTTAAATAGTTTGTTTTCTCTCCTAAAATCTGTTGTGAGTTTCTCACTGAGGTTTTTCTCACTGTGTGATACGTTTAATAATGAATTGATAATCAATGTCTGATGAGAATTTAGAGTTGAATCGGTCTGAGGAGAATCCTGATCCAAAGCTCGGTGAACTTTGAGAATGATAAAATCTAAGAACATATTGTGGAGCTTTACCAGGAAACTGTTTGTACCAACTGACATAATTTCCATCGTCTCTCTGAATGTTGTAGTTGAGAACAACTTCTTGTCCTGGAGAAACTGTGTGGACAGCAGGCGTCTGGGTCAACACTATCACTGCATCAACACCTGTCAACATACACAGTTTTCAGATATGACTCAACCTTTTTGCAAAACTCTAATCACATTTTCACCAACAAAACACATTCAGCACTGTGGTGAACTTTGATTCTAATTATCAGGCCACAAATGTTAAATCCAACCATCATATGGTTGTGATCATTAACACACTTCAGGTAAAAACTCTACACACTTGTGTCCAGTCAGTGATTCGTGTTGATCCCAGTAAGTAAATGGGATCAAGGTCAGTTCAAATGCAAGTGGCATATGTGAGCTGAATTGTTCCTTCAGTGATGGAGGCTCCTTTTCTTTGAACTCTAAGCACAAAAGCAAAAGAGCACAATCATTCTCACTAACTTAGAACTTTCACTTCACTGCCAAACTCTTCACTCAAAGCCACGGAATGTTACATCCAAACCGAACTTTCAATAAGTAAATGACAGTTATTGAATGTGTTTAATTTTTTTACTCCATGAATATAAAAATATACAGAACACACGGGTAAAGATTTAATGTTCTGGTTTGACAGCTGGTTCTAAGCAAAGTTTAAACAGATTTGGGTCGATTGTTTTTGTCAGACGAGTCAATGTCAAACTAAGTTTTATGAATGTAGCTTTAATCGGAGGTTTTTGTGTTTACTGGAATCTCTGATTAGTCTTCAGTCTCTGACTGTCTCTCAGGAGCTCGTCCCTGACGGCTACAGTATCCTGCTGGTTGTGGAGTGGACGCTTCCATATTTCATGAGCAGTTTTGTGGTTTTCGCTTTAACTTCCATGTCGTCTTTGTAGCTGAAAACAAGACACATGAATGTTCTGATGAATGTCAGGTGAACGAAGCTAAAACTCTAAACCTCATTCTCTGAACCAAATTCTTAATAATCTAAATTCATTTTTCAAATCAAACAATATTAGGGGAAACCTTAAACACTGTTCAGGTTCTCAGAGAAAATTTGCAAAACTCATCTGCAATTTTTTGCTAAACTGTAAACACATTCTGATGTAGATGAAGACGTCTGGACAAACCCTGAACAAAGACGATGATGCTGCAGAATGAATCTCAATTACAGTGACTGATATCTTTTTTTTTATTGCATTTACAATAAACATTTTCTGTAACTGTAAAAGTACATGACCTGCATACTGTGTCCGACATTATTTAATGTGTAGCAAACGTTCTGTGGCGTACATATTTTTATTTGCTGTGTGTATGATCTGAACACATTGTTTGGTTGTGAACACAGGATATCTGGTACTGAAATGTTAGTTTGGTGTTGATAGAAAAGTCTGTAGTTTTCTGATTCTAGTTTGAATTCTTGGATTTGTGTTTAAGGTTGGAAATGTGTTTTTGCAACTGAAAACAACTGTAATAATCTGTGTGTTCTGCAAACACTTTCTTTATTTGCTCGGCACTTTGCATGTTTGAAAAGAGTCAACAATTTTAATGAGAAAGATTAAAAACAGTAGAATAAATTGATTGTAAACATTTTCAGTGATGTTTCATTGTCAGTCAACATGTCAGAGACTAAAAAACAGACGTTCTTATTGAGGATGTTTTTTGTCACAGTGTGAATCACTGTGATACGTTCTCTTTAGCAGAGTTGTCCCATGTGTTACAGTAATAAACTGCAGAGTCTCCTGCCTCTGCACGTTTAATAATGAACTGATAATCAATGTTTGATGAGGCTTTAGAGTTGAATCGGTCTGAGGAGAATCCTGATCCAAAGGTGGGTGAACTGTGAGTGTGGTGAAAATAAAGAATATACTGTGGAGCTTTACCAGGAACCTGTTTGTACCAGCTAACAATATAATTATCATCTCTCTGAATGTTGCAGTTGAGAACAACTTCTTGTCCTGGAGAAACTGTGTGGACAGCAGGCGTCTGGGTCAACACTTTAGCTGCATGAGCATCTGCAAACATACAGAGAAATACATGAGAGAAAGATTTCTGTTAAAAAATGTCTCCAATAACAGGAATGAGAGGAACATCTTACATGTCAGAGCAGTGATGAGAGAGCAGAGAGTCCCCAGCATGTTGTCAGTGTGTGGTGTTCAGCTGAGAGGTGAACAGGGTTGGAGTGTGAGGAGAAGACAGACGGAAGCTTTTAAAGACACTGAGGACAAGACAAGTGGGGGAGGAGTTTTACTTTCACGTTATTAATCACAATCTATTTATTTCAAACTGTTCACATTTCAGAGCTTTATTTGTGCGGGTTATTTCGGTAAAAGTTCACTGATGTCAAATTCTTTATCTCCTCTGATTTGATCATGTTGATGATCTTTTACAAATGCTGAATAGAAAAATGTCTTTGTCTTTATCTGTTTTTAGGTTCATGTTTTCCCCGGTTCGATGTTACAGCAGGTGTGTAACTAGATACTGTAACTAGAGGAGCCAAAAGCAGAAGCTGAGACCCACCGAGAGTACAGAGGGTTTATTAACACATGAACTATTGATGCAGTTATTATCACATGAAATACTGAGACTATGATACTCAGCACTGACACTTGAGGTGATAACAATATTAACTCAAATTCAGAGACTTAGACTATAACAAAATCCTGAACTACTAAGACTATCAACAGACTCATGAACAGTATTAAGGACTGGAGATCAGGAAGATGCACCAGCACAGACCATGACACACTAGCAACCCCAAAACTAAACACAAGGCCTTAAATACAGAAATACATAAGTAATGATGATGATGCTGAAAGGCAAAGGGTGAGTCAACTGGTAACCAGCCGAGGAGGGGAAGGGTCGAGTCCAGAATCCCAACAGCAAGTGTCAATCAAAAACAAAAAGCTGAAGCCAACATGTCTGTTCAAGTTTCATCTCTTTTCTGAAGGACGTTTCAACAACACGGTGTGATTCATTTTATTAAAGACTCCTGGAGTTAATTTCATGGAAACACATCATTAAAATGTGAATACAAATTATACTTCAGAAAGTTACTTTCAACATTTGGTTTGGTTGGATTGTAGCTGCACTAAAGATAAAGAGAAAAGTCGGTAAGACTGTAAGTATGTGTATATGAATACTGTATAAAAATGATCTCTAAATGTGGGCCTAAGGATTTATTAAATGATGAAAATAAAATTGATTATACATCCATAGTTTTTATTGCATATGTGCAGAAGTTACAGACAGTAACTGCCTGATCACTGACAGTCAACATGTGTCTGCTGGATGAAAAGCAGAAGTATCAGTGACGAGGTTTTTGTCACAGTATAAATCACTGTGATATGCGCTCTTTAGCAGAGCTGTCCCATGTGTGACAGTAATAAACTGCTGAATCTCCCTCCACCACATTGTTGATTATTAATCGATAATCTGATCTTGACTGATGCGTGGATGTGAACTTTGGAGCCGTGAAACCAGAGCCATAAGTTGGAGATGAACTGGAATGATGAAACTTTAGAACAAACTGAGTAACTCCTCCTGGAATCTGTTTATACCAGCGAGCAGAACTACCATTAACAGTCCCCAGGTTACAGTCCATGGTGACTGTGTCGCCTTTTGTCACTGACACAACAGCAGGTTTCTGTGTCACCACCGTCACACCACTCACACCTGGAAACAACAAGATGAACATGGAGTCAAGAGAAACACACAGACTGAAGGATCCACCATGAGCTCCAAGCTGCAGTAAGTCAGTCTCCTTACATGTTAGAGCAGTGATGAGAGAGCAGAGGGTCCCCAGCATGTTGTCAGTGTAGGTTGGAAAGTGACTTACTGCTGACACATCAGAGGCTTTGGAGGATGAAGAGAGGAGGAGCTGGAGGAGCAGTTTAATACAGACTGAAACGCACACACACCCACAGCAGGAGGAGCTTGAACTGTCCATCTGGAGACACTGACTGATTTG